>JAGPOY010001903.1:0-15959 GCA_018983105.1 Silene uniflora
TTTTTTTATCCTTGCCCCTGTGAAGGTGAGAAATGAGAGGGCTAAACTCGGCAGAATGCGAAAATGCGCAGGATTTAGTAAAATTGTGCGCGAGATTTAGCACGTCCCTAATGCAAATCGGGAAAAATTTACATACATAATACGAATTCGGTGATAGCGACCCTACGACTTTGGAGGCAGAGGCGATGCTGATAGGGATGACGGAGGCGAGATCGGCAGGTATTAAGAAAGTCATTATTGAGACGGGCTGCCTAGTGATTGCAGAGGTCTTAAAGAAGCGTAGGAAGGGCCGGTCAGAGATCTTTGCTATTTACTAGTCTATTTGGTCGTTAGTTCCTCATTTTGATGATGTTTGCTTTAATTATGCTAATAGAAAGTGTAACAAAGTGGCACATGAACTAGCTCATGTTTTCCCGTGGTTGCTTGGTATACGTTATTGGTCTACTGATATGCCGCAAAACATTGCTGAGCTTGTTGCTCTTGATTTATCATAATGTTCTAAACCGAGTGAGTTTTCCTCAAAAAAAATATTAACTAGAAAAAAAGGCCTAGATTTGGCGCGTAATCTAAACCCAACTAGACTTGACCCAACCCAATCACTTGAGCAAATTTTTGTAATTAAGCGTAGTCAAATTCAATAGTCTATAACATCTATTCGACCGTCTATCTGGATCAAATAGATCCGGTTTATACCGATTCTCATAGATTTCCAATTATACCCTCATCTCCTCTCTAAACCCTCAGTCCAGTACACACATACATAAACCCTAAAATTAATTACTCCCAACAAAAATCCCCAAATTTCACGACTCTAATTACACCGTCCCTCTTTCACAAATCACTTCAATACTCAAAATCCAGATATCATATTCACAATTGTAATCAATATTAGGGTTCTTCGCTACAACAATGGCGGCTCCTGGTGATGGTGACCAATCTCATAAAGCTCATAGGACTAGACAAGCTGGTCCAAAGAAAAGGGTTAAATCTAGTAAGAAAAAGGGTGTTGTTGATTCTGAAGATGCCAAAAATCCGCCTAAAAATCCTAAGGTTTGCTCAATTTGTAGTAATTGTATTTTTGCATTTTTTGATTTTAGTACAACTTTATGAATTTTTGATTGTATGATGGCTATCTATTCATATTACGGGTTTCGGAAACCACCTCTTTGTGTTGCTAAGGCTGCGTAAATCCAACCCCCCTTATCTCGCAATTTGCGAAGCGCTTGAGGCAGTGGGATAATGTTGTATTGGTGTTGATTTATGTTATGGGGTGGATTATAGTTAGAACCCACCTAAAAATCGTATTCAATTTGCGATTTGTTATCTTAATTTTTGTTATTGTATAGTTGCATTTATGATTGGAGTATAAAGTTTCGAACTTTTGATGGTATGATTGTGTTTTGTTACGAGTTGAAGTACTTCTGTGGTCATATTTTGATGTTTTTGTATTGAAGTTTGTAACTTTTTGATGAATGCATGACTTTCAGGCCTTTGGTTTCCGCTCAAATGTTAAAGCTAAAAAGTTGCAATCTCGTGCAATGGAGAAGGAACAAAGGAAACTACATGTTCCAAAGATTGACCGGAATATTGGCGATTTTCCTCCGTTTGTTATTGTTGTTCATGGACCTCCTAAGGTGGGTTTTGGTTTTATTGTGTGTGTATGTGTTCTTTTTTGAAATATTCATTCCCGGATGAATGATGGATTCACTGTGTTAATTGGTGTAGGTTGGAAAGTCCTTGCTTATTAAATGTCTCGTTAAGCATTATACCAAGCATAATTTACCAGATGTTCGAGGCCCAGTTACTATTGTTTCAGGTTTGTTCTAGACTCTGTCAGCAAGTTTTATAATTTTTTTGTCCTTTTTTTGGCGGGGTTTAAATGAGCGCACTATGTCGTTGGTGAGTATCACTGAATCAAACCCCCAACTTCATAGTTGGGCTGTTGGGTAAGAGACCTCTTACCACATGAACTCTTGTTCTCGTCTAATTTTTTTTGGTGGTATAATCGACAACAACATATTCCTTGAATGCTTTAGCTTGCGAAGTGGGTTGGTCTTTCATTTAGGAGTTAGGTAAATGCATATCCAAGATTATTCTCTTTGTGGTAGCTGTGTCATTGGTGGATGAAAGGGGTCCTTAATGAATTAATAATATTGATGATGAAACAGTTGTAAGGTCGATAATTATAGTATATTTTTATATTATGATGTCTTCATTTCTCTTGTTCAATAGAAAGACTTCATCTTTTACTGTCCTTGATAAGGAGATGTATATATTTGGTTGATTTATGCATATTGGTTGATGGGTCTGTAGTGTAGGAATCTTTGTAGGAAGGCTAAGTGGCTAACTAGTAAATCTTTTGAAGTTTGTAAAACTAATTCTTGCTTCCTTCTAATGCAGGTAAATTAAGGCGTTTGCAATTTGTCGAGTGTCCTAATGACATGAATGCCATGATTGATTGTGCAAAATTTGCTGATTTGGCTTTGCTACTAGTTGATGGGAGTTATGGCTTTGAAATGGTGGGTTTTGTTTTTTATTTGTCTGTTATAGTTCTTTGGATTTTGTTATCTGAAGGCCTGAAGTCGTTAGTGTCTTGAACGTATTGTCAAAACTACATTACTTCAACTAGTAATATACTGCTTAATGCTGGCACAACTCTAAACCCAAAGTGAATTTCGTTTCTTTCTCTCCTTGTTTTATCACTAACTAGTGCTACCAGACTTTTAGTGTCTCATATATCGGTTTGTTTGTAGGAGACTTTTGAGTTTTTAAACATCATGCAAGTTCATGGATTTCCTAAGGTCATGGGAGTCCTTACGCACCTTGATCAGTTCAAGGATGTAAAGAAACTGAGGAAGACAAAACAGCGTCTCAAGCATCGTTTTTGGACTGAAATATATGATGGTGCCAAGTTGTTTTACTTGTCTGGTCTTCAACATGGGAAGTAAGTACTCTTCAGTTTGTTGTAATTTCTCTTGCTGAAGTACAAAATGTGTGCTAGATAATCTAACTCACTTTCACTGCCCAACCAGGTACCTTAATCGAGAAATCCTTAATCTCTCAAGATTTATCTCTGTTATGAAGTTTCATCCACTGTCTTGGCGTACCACTCATCCTTATGTACTTGCGGATCGTTTTGAAGATGTCACTCCTCCAGACAGAGTTCAGACAGACAAAAAATGTGACAGGAACGTTACAGTATATGGGTATCTGAGAGGCTGTAATTTAAAAAGGGGACATAAGGTAGGTGACTAATTTCTCCGGAATTTTGTTCCTTTGGTGTCTCTTTTAGCTGCTTGTTCTCTTGGTCCTTGGTGTTTTTCACATATTCACCTGCTCTTTTGACGGAATGAGGAACAGAAACTCTGTTGTGATGACGTGTATTTTTGGCTTTTATTTTTTTTGATTGTTATTTTCTTTGTAGGTACATATTGCTGGTGTTGGTGATTTCGACCTTGCTGGCATAACTAGTTTGGCTGATCCATGTCCTTTACCATCAGCCGCTAAAAAGAAAGGATTACGCGACAAAGAAAAATTATTTTATGCACCCATGTCTGGTGTTGGCGATCTCATATATGACAAAGATGCAGTTTACTTCAACATAAACGACCATTTGGTACAGTTTTCTGAAGGAGCGGAAAATGGAAGTTCTGGACATAAAGGTTTGTCTATAGTTTCTAGCCCTACTCCTCTACCTTGTTTTAACCATTGATGCATTGTCTTTACTTCAGGAGTAACTTCTGTTCATGTATTTCATTTCTAACATGCTTTGAAATTCTCAAAACAATTGTCATCATGGGATCATTTAGAAATAGCCTGTTTGTGTTATCAACACGAAGTAAGGTTAGTCTGTCCAACCCCCCATATCTCTAACATGCTCTGAACTTCTTGAAACAATTTTCATTATCATGTCATTTAGAAGTAGCTTTTTGTGTTGTTAATATGGAGTAAGGTTAGATCTATCCGACATCTTCATCCTGCCATCTGCAGGAGCCTTCAAAACACTAGGTAATGCTGTTGAATTGTTGATATATCTAATCTCTAACATGCTTTGACCGTTGTTTTTGTGGTTTTTGTTTAACCAGGGAAATTTGATATTGGTGTGGAGATGGTAAAATTACTTCAAAAGGTGAAAAATCCTATTGATGAGCAGCTACAAGAAGGCCACCTCAAACTTTTTAGTGGGAGTCGAGATAAACATGAAGCTTATGTGGCTTCTGCTGAAGACAAAGCGTCTGGTTCTGATAGAGAAAGTGATAGTAGTGACTCTGATAAAAATGGTTTAGACTCAGATGATGAAAAGGATGGTGAAGAGAAGATAAGATATGATGTCAAGGAACATGCTGAACTTAGTGATGGTAGGATTAGAAGGAAAGCAGTGTTTGGAGATGATGGTGATGCTTCTAAGCAGGTACTTGCTACTTCGATACAAGCTCTTTATATCTGCTCAGAAAAGATGCTTCCAGTAGGCTCCTTTTCATTTTCTATTTTGTCTCTCTTGATGGAAAAGCAGTAAGAATATCGCTTTAGTGACGTAAAATAAAAAAATGAGCTCTATGTGTAGGAAGAGTTTTTTTTTTGGATCTGCTTGCTTGTATCTAGCATTCGATCGATTGTGTTGGCTCATGGCTGCCTTTTGGGACATGTTTTTCTTGGAGGGTTGTAACTTTTAACTGTATAATAAATAATCATGAGTTGTGGATGTAATAGATTAGCCATGTAACCTGAAATTTTTATGAAGTACATTAGAAAAAAGAAGTCTTAGGTACACCGTACCTTCTCTTGGTTAGTATGTACAGACTATCGCATTGACATGTTGTAATTTTTTTCTTTAATTAGTTAATTGTATGATTAGGGTACTGCATGTGCCAGGAAAAAAATTTCAGTGTGCATGACTGCGCTTTAATCTGGTGTCACAGTTTGTACTGTTGAGTTATTTTTAACTTAATGCACAGAGGGACATTTTAATTCTGAATTTTTAGGATCATAGTAAAAGTTAAATGCATAGCTGTGTTGCTTGGTAATCATTTCTACGTTTTTTTAATTGTTGATTGCAGCTTTCTGATGAAGATGGAGATGATGATGATGATGAGCAAGATGACAGTGATGGGGAAGATGATGAGACAGATGACAGTGATGAGGATGATGAAGGTATGACAAGTTTCGTATTATACATAACTCATCCTTCACTGCTTCATAAATATATTCACATTATCCTTTGTCAGAACATGATTCTGCCAGTGTGTATCGATCAGGAAGTGTTCTAGCATTAAATGAGGCCTTTTGATATTATGAAAAGGCTAGAAACTATACCTACTGGTGTAACTGTAACAAGGTTGTTTTCTAATATGAGAATGATTTTTTTTTTTTGATGGAAGTTCCCATACATGATTTTCAAAAAGTCTTGAGAATAGTTAATGATTTTGATTTAGGAGCGATTGTAACTCGAGTGTTGGACACGGGTACGTGAGCTCATATGAAGTGTTGAAGTGACATAGTTTGTGTGTCCATAGTCCTACACCAGACAGAGTTCTGGACTACTTAAGGAAGGAATTGTTTGAGCAAAGCTCCCTGCTTTGATAGATAAACTAGGGTAATCATAGCTACCTCATTAATCATAGCGTGATATTTCTGAATTCGTGCCTTTCATGATAATTTTTAAGGGTCATGATCTTTTGTTTGTCTGTTTCAGCTGCATATCTTTTGGCCTTGTGTCTTCCTCTATTAACATTTGTTCTTTCTCGTAGAAGAAGATGCTGGAAACGCTTCTAGATGGAGAGATTCCTTATTGGAACGAGCAGTCTCCAGACAGAATAATAATCTCATGCAGATTGTGTATGGGAAATCCACATCAAATTCGACTCCTGATATAACTGAAACCCAAGCCAGCAGTGACGATGAAGGAGGTGATGATTTTTTCAGACCGAAAGGGGAAAGAACAAAGGTCTGTTTATGAATGCAACATATATGTTTTTGATCATATTATTAACTGGCTTTTTCCTTGGGCAAAGCATGTTCAAATGTTTGACGAGCCTTTCCTTTTTATATTTTGAACAGAAACTTGCAGATGATGTCGGTGCTGGATGTTTTGATAATGATGATTGCTCAAAATTTTCCAGTACTTTGAGTTTTAAGAACTGGCAAGATGACAAGCTTGTGCAAAGCATTCGAGATCGATTTGTCACTGGAGATTGGTCTAAAGGTGGTCAAAGAGCTCATGACAGGGCTAACAATGATAATGATGAGGATGATGTCTTTGGCGATTTTGAAGATGTAGAAATGGGTGAACTTGATGCTATCAACTTGACTGGGGACAGTGGCGCAAAACAGAATGAAGATGAAGCAGAAAGTGAAATGCGGAAGCTAAAAAAGCTTGCTCTTCGCGCAACGTTTGATGCTCAATATCCTTTTTTCAGTTTTTATTCTAAATTGCTCAAACTTTCCTGCTTTCTTCTATTATAAGCTTAAAATTTCTTTCTTTATGCGTGGACACCTCTCCCAGTTTCACCATTATTTTTATATTTTCTCCTGCTTGAGTATAGATAATCTTTAGATGGAGATGAACCAAATGATCTCTCCGCCCATACCCTTAAGAATACTCCCATTGTTACAGGATAAACTCAAAATAATATGATCCCTCCAACTTTATTTCCTTTGTATTTGGTCAAGGATGTCTGGACCTTGGTATTAAAATCTGGGCCTCTGGGGTAATTCAAGTTCTGTTTTATTTTATTGTGGTGAATTAATATAATGGATTTGTTATTGTTTACCTTAATTTGAAATTACATACAACAAATCTGGATTAACCGATGAAGATGTAGAGAAAGAAACTGCACCAAAGTCTGATCATAAGAATGCCGGTGAAGGTGATCATTATGATAAGGTGAATTTGATGGCATTCTCTCACAAACTAATCTTAAATATGGAGTTTTAAAGTTCTTAACGGTAACATGACACTAACATCTGCCTCTGCATTTGTAGCTGAAAGAGGAAGTTGAGCTTCGACAGCAAATGAATTTAATTGAGCTGAATGATCTAGATGAAGATATGAGGATAGAAATAGAGGGCTTTAAGACAGGGACATATGTCAGATTGGAAATTCACGGCGTTCCTTATGAGATGGTGGAATATTTTGATCCCCATTATCCTATCCTAGTGGGAGGAATAAGTCTCGCTGAGGAGAATGTTGGATACATGCAGGTCTGTAAAGATATATTTACCCTCTTTTGGTCATGTTCATTACACTACATATTCAATTTGTTGCATTCAAGATACATAGCGCCTTTTTTCAGTCATACTCTGTATTTTGTTCATGAATCTTGGTTGTGTACATCCAAATATGGCGTAAGAAAGTTTAAACATTTAAACATACGTGACTGAGCAGACGTTTAAACATATATGTTGTTCTCAACCGTCTCTTACAGGCCAGGATAAAGCGTCATAGATGGCATAAGAAAGTTCTGAAGACAAGGGATCCAATTATTGTCTCTATGGGATGGAGACGCTACCAGACTCTACCTGTGTATGCAATTGAGGATGCCAACTCACGGCTTCGTATGCTGAAGTACACCCCTGAACATATGCACTGTCTTGCAATGTTTTATGGCCCTCTTGCTCCTCCAAATACCGGAGTTGTTGCTATACAGAACCTATCAAACAACCAGGTTAGATTTCTTTTTTTGCCCTTTAAGAGGTTTTCCCTTGGGGCAGGTGTCTGGGATTTCAACCTACTTCATGACTCATGAGTACTCACTTGGAATACAAGCCACACGAGCTATTTGCCTTAGCTCTTCAGTGTATTCACACAGATTCTGTTTTTTTGTCATTTACTTTCCAATACAGCCCTTTTCTATACTCCTGTCTCTTGACGAGTGGTCTGTTACTTTCGGGTTGTACCTTTCATCATTTTTAAAGAATGATGATTAGTTGAGGGAAGGGAGAGGAAAATATAAGGAGGTAAGGAACAGTTGGAAAGAATACTTTGAAGATTGTTTGATTGGTAGTTTGCTTGCTACTCAATTCTTTGTGAAATGTTGAACTATTTAATTTACTAGTGTTTATTATGCCTGATTCTGCGTTGATTTTTTTCCCCTTTATCTTTTGTCATGGAATTGCTCAGGCTTCATTTAGAATTACAGCAACTGCTGTGGTACTGGAGTTCAATCACGCTGCTCAGATAAAGAAGAAAATCAAGCTCACAGGTTATCCTCAAAAAATATTCAAAAAGACGGCTTTCATTAAGGATATGTTTACTTCAGATCTTGAAGTAGCCAGATATGAAGGTGCAACAATTCGGACTGCTAGTGGAATTCGTGGAAGAGTAAAGAAGGTAGGGTTTACACAGATATTGTCCCTCTAAAATACTGGATGTTCTAAGACACTAGCACACTATCTTTAGGAAATGGTCTGTTGGTTTCTCGGAATGCCATCTATACCTTATATCTTACTTTTTTCCCTTCTTCAAACTATATATTTATTTCACGCATCTTATATCATTGGTAAGTAAATTAGTCAAATTTGCCCTCAAGTCTCAACTTCTCTTTTGCACTACACGCAGTTCTTCACTTAGATTTTTAATGTTCATACTCTTAAAGATGACAGATATCTACCAGTATTAACCCTTTCGGACAAAGTATAAAAGAGCAGCAAAAGTGTGTTTGGGTAATGGTCTGTTGATTGTCATTTGTGTTGGCCGTAACATGGTGGTGGTTCCCCCTTTGAAAAACTTCCAGTTGGTTACGCTTTTTCTATAAATTTTCTAGAATTATCTGGTCTTGGGGATAAAGATGTTACTCCAAGATCTGATAAAGGCAAACTTAGCATGTTCTTTAAGCCGACTTATATGAATGGTGGCTGTATTTATCATCAATATGCTGTATAATTTGAATTGGGCTTTCAGTTAATGCCATAGGTTTTGTGGTTTTGTAGGCTGCAAATGAACTTATTGGACAAAAAGGAAAGGACGGGGGAATCGCAAGGTGTACCTTTGAGGATAAGATCCTCATGAGTGACATTGTTTACTTGAAAGGGTGGGTTTCAGTGGACATCCCCAAGTTCTTCAATCCATTGACAACTGCTTTGCAACCTCGTGATCAAATTTGGCAAGGAATGAAAACTCTTGGACAGTTACGATTCGAGCAGAATCTTTCAGTACCAGTCAACAAAGATTCTGTGTACAAGGTAGAAAAACATGGGATATTCTAGCATGTTTCCCGTCCCATTCCCTTTTCATCTTTTCTTTTATCTCATTGCATCTTGGGATGTGCGAGTATTCAATGACAGTTTTAAAGGATGATTCATGTCGGCCAACGTTAAATCATTTTGGGATCAAGGCTTTGATGTTGTTGTAACTGAATCTTTTATACTGTTTCCGGTTGTGATGGATTGCAGAAAATTGAGAGATTTAAAAAGGTATATAATAAATTCTCCATCCCCAAGGCATTAGAGCGAGACCTTCCGTTTTCATCAAAGCCGAAAGATATCCCGAAGAAAAGAAGCCGGGGTGGAAATAGAATTGCTGTTGTTCCAGAACCAAGTGAACGAAGAATCAGCAAGCTGCTTCAACATGTCCAGCTTATGCGCCATGAAAAGGTATGACTTCTTAAATGCAACTATCCAAAACTGTTAGCGAGTCAATAGGACAATGGATGATGTCTTGCTTTATACTAGAGGTGAGTAGGTGACCATGGGCTGACCTGTTTTGGAACGATCCATGGCAATTTAAATTTTGTTTGGGCCATTTGCAAACTAACTTTGTGTGTTCTCATCACATACCTAAGAATGTCGATGTTCGACCCCTTTGGCCACAAAATTCCTGTTCCCTCAATCTACCCACAAAAAGTATGGAACTCTGAAAGATGAAACTAGCATATCCCTTCTATTTTTAGTAAAATAAGGTCATGTATAAATGAAAAAATTTACTGCCAAAGTGTTTCTTCGAAGAGCACCCAAAAGTAAATGGGTGATTGGATTTAGTTTGGAGGCAACAAATAGGCTTTCTGGATCTTTCTAGCTAGCCCTTGGGAAACTTGAGTTACTGCTATTTAAACAATGTGTCTATTTCGATAAACTTCCTCGAACTTCCCAACTTTTTTTTACATCATCTCGAAAACATGTTCAATACTCCAATTCATGCATAATTCTTTCAAAATATGTACAATCCTGTTATTTGGAAAATTGAAGATATGACGTGGACCATACACAAGTATCGTCAGTCTGTCTTTGTTTTTTCTTAGAAGTACATTATGCTTTCAGCTTAAGCCTAACAGAAATATGACATCTTACGGAGTAACAAGTAAATATTCATTTAATGTTTGGTAATATATTTGGAAAGTGAGTTTTAACGCATTATATGGTACTCAACCGTGGGTATTGTACAGGAAAAGAAGCGGAAACAAAAGGAGGCAGAAAAGAGAAAAGAGCATCAAGCACGGAAGGCCAAAGAAGCAGAGATCCGTGAAAGGCTACAGAAGAAGGAACGGAAAGAAAGATATCGTGAAGAGGGTAGGGCTCAAAAGAGAAGGCGTACATCCGAAGACTAGTATGGGTTATATTGATTGGGTCATTTTCCTGGATCCAGGACCAAGTTTTGGGTCAGAACAGGTTAAAAGCTGCGGATATTGGGTTCTCCATTGTGTCAGGTCAGTTGTTGACAGATCTATTCATACCCGACTGCTCCCTCTTGACAACATTATTTGAGCAACACTTTACTTCATCATCAATCAAGTAATCTACAGTTTTGATTCTTCCCTCGGTGTCATTTTAGAAATCTGGGATAATTATATACATTCATCAGCTTCTTTAGATTTTAATTCAAAGTTATCCAAGTAGAGGTGTCTATTTTGCCTTGTTTACATGTAATATATAATGATTTTCGAAGAAACTGCGGAATATAGAGGAATGCAGTTGCATTCACCAGTGGTCTTTGAAGAGATTATTTCACATTCTAAATTGTTTAAATTCTCTTATCAGATTCTGAACCCAGTCGTTTAAATGGCTTTTGCGCGAAGCTAAGTAGGAGGTTCATATGCACATGGTTTGTTCTTGTGTTTTATTCACTTGCATCTTAAAGTCGGAGATTAGGTCGGCTGTAGCCGCATTGCGAATGAACTGATGATTGAGCGCAGTTAAGCTGAAAATCAAATCGATTTTACTTCACAGAATCGATTCGGAGAGGCATCAACTTTGAAATTTATGACTTTCAATTTGTTTAGATGGTACTATCTCTGGAGTAAACATCAGTTTTTTGGTAGGGTAATGGTGGATATTATGGCAGAGATATCCGATTCGTGTCCGACTGGAAAAGTTGGATATCCGGTAACAGTAGATTGGTTGGTCATTAGACCATAGAACACCAACTTGCCATTTTTGTATAAGATTGACCTTAGCAATAAAGGTAGTGTTAAACAATCTAGGGTTCAGAGAATATGACCTTACAAATAAATTAGCAAAGTAATTTAATTAAGATTTAGTGACAAGTCAAAGTAATAAATAGAAGACCGATTTATTGACCTTTGCAAGTATAATAGAACACTCGAAATAGAAGACCGATTTTAGTTATCTGAAGTTAACCAAATATCGGGTTTATTAGGACAGAGACATAATGGGTTACGATTTATGATATGGAACAAAAAAAATAGGACAGGAAATCCGGACCCGGATAGAAGAGTAATACAGTACAAGTATATAATTAAGGATTTTGGAAGAAACTGCTATAAAGGAATATGTTTGCATTCACCAGTGAAGTTTGCAGAATTGGTCGTTAATATACAACAAATCGGTCACAAATATCAAAAGAGCGACCATAAAACTAAAAATATTACTTTGCGTCTTAACCATAAAACTACTTCATTGTCTTTATAAACCGACGCAACCACCTCGTCCAGAAGAATAACCGCTACGACCAGAAGGAAAGACGGGAGCAAAGGAGGGAGGAAAGGCGTTATGAACACCTGGTCTATGGCCACCAACATTAAAATAGTCTTCAAAACTCACGTTTACAACTTCATTGTCTTTATATTTGTCTCCAAGAAATACGGTGCTTAATACGTTTTTAGTCACGAGCGATTCCTTGAGCAATCTCTCCACCTTATCAATCAATCAATTAATCAATTAGATAACAGTTAATCAAATGAATGCTAAATTACATACGAAAAAATAACCAATATCATCGACAGAAAATACGACCCAGGATGAGGCTAGTACAGTAGTTAAACAAATACGAGGCCTTGTCAATAATAATAGTAGTAATCTCTCGACTTTAATTTTACGATTCATAATTGAAAGTTCCGGACTTATGGGAGACCTAAAAAAACACCGGGAAGGTACATGCATCTCAAAAAGCGAAAATAACATATAAATTGATTGAATCCATATATAGAATACTTACCGCGAGTTTCCCAACCTGAACCTCTTTTTCCTCCAACTTGTTCACGTTCGAACCATAATCACCAAGCTTATTCAGACGATAAAGCAACGCAATCGTCGACACGGGCTCGACGGTCAAATCATCCATGACCATGTACTTACCAGCTTCAACAAGATCACCACATTCGTGCTGAATACTGTTTGACGAGTTAATATTTCCGATTAGGGTTTCCCTCGTATAATTATTTATCAGAGAAGAATCCATGTTTTTCATGGTGTTATAGAGAGTACCCAAACTACCCTCAGCTACGATAGGGTTTTGTTCACCAGTTTGGGAAAGGTTAAGGAAGCAAGCAATGGGTAAAGACGGAACATTGAATAGAAAATCGACGAAATCTTTGTTGGCTTCGCCGAAGAGGAGTTGTTTCGTGTTTTTATCGATTATAAGCTTCAGTTTAAATATGGGAGTCGTCATCTGAGTCTGATTCTGCGGAAACATCTTTAACTTGAAACCTCGCTTCGAGTGTAAGATATTGAGAAGTTTTGTGTTTATTGACTTGAATAATAATTGATCATGCAAAGGTTGTATTTATAGTAATACAAGAGTCCTAATTGTATTTATAGTAATACAAGAGTCCTAATTTCCTATTCCAACTTTAAGAAATACAACATTAAAGTTTTTCTGATCTATTACTACAAATATATGCATAATTAGGAAGTTTAGTGATAAGGAAATTGTAGTAAGACGGAAACCCAAATTGGTTTACGAATTATTTTCAATATTAAAGTTTTCCTAATCCATTACTGCATATTCTCAATTTATCTATTTAGTTAATTATTTATTTTATCTCTCAATATTTTAATTTATTATGTAAGCGGTAATTATACTCGTATATTTTTCTCGATTAATTTATACGTAATTGGGTTTCAGACTAAGAACGTAGAATGTAATAGAGGACGTAGAATTGAGAGTACTCCCTTTTAAAATTCAGTTTTTTAAAATATAATGATTTTCGAAAAACTGCAGCACTATTCATTACAAAGAAGAATCTTCAATACAACTTTTAATATATAACATAAAAGATAACCTTGTGAAATCTTATTTAAATCGTCTCACCTAGTGTATTATGAATATCAGATTTTTATAATTTCTATTAACATGCAACCAAATCTATGAACGAACAAAAGAAAGCGTGCATTGATATACGTGTATAAAGCAAACGTAAAGAATCAAATGGAACGGAGGAAACTAAGTAGGACGGTCCTATGTACATTGGTTTGTTCTTGTGTTTTATTCACTTTCAAGTTGCATCCCAAAGTTGGGGATTTGGCCGGCTGTAGCCTCATTGCGAATGAACTGATGATTGAGCGCAGTTCAGCTGAAAATCAAATCGATTTTACTTCACACAATCGATTCGCACAGAGGCATCAACTTTGAAATTTATGACTTTTAATTTGTTTAGATGGTACTATCTCTGGAGTAAACATCAGTTTTTTTGGTAGGGGGTAATGGTGGATACTATGGCAGAGATATCCGATTCGTGTCCGACTGGAAAAGTTGGATATCCAATAACAGTTTGTCATTAGAAGAGTGACCTTAGCAATAAAGGTAGTGTTAAACAATCTAGGGTTTAGATTACAAATAAATTAGCAAAGTAATTTAATTAAGATTATAAATTAGCAAAATAACTTTTAAGATTGTTCCTTTTTCTCAAGTACAATATAGAACACTCCAAATAGAAGACCGATTTTAGTTATCTGAAGTTAACCAAATATCGGGTTTATTAGGACAGATACATAGTGGGTTACGATTTATGATACGGAACAAGAAAAATATAATTAAGGATTTAGGAAGAAACTGTTATTAAGGAATATGTTTGCATTCACCAGTGAAGTTCGCGGAATTGGTCGTTAATACAACAAATCAGCTCACAAATATCAAAAGAGCGACCATAAAACTAAAACTAAAACTAAAAATATTACTTTTGATTAAGATACTACTCAAAATGAAAGTGACGGTCAAGTAGTCGAGTACAACATATATTATTAGGAAAGTTGTGATGGTGACTGAAGTTTGACTTCCATGTAAACCTTGTGGTCCTTCTCCAACAGAATAAGTATATTAGCAACCGCCGTAATCACCTCGTTGATAGCCGGGAGGAAAGGAGGAAGGAAAGGCGGGATAAACCCCTGGTCTATGGCCACCAGCATTAAAATAGTCTTCAAAACTCACGCTTGCAACTTCATTGTCTTTATATTTATCTCCTAGAAATACCGTGCTTAATACTTTTTTAGTCACGAGCGATTCCTTCAGCAATCTCTCCACCTTATCAATCAATCAATTAGATAACCGTTAATCAAAGAAAGGATAAATTACATACGACAAATAACCAATATAAATGTTCAATTGATATATCTATAAAGCTAATTATCGTTTTAGCACTCATATGAAATTATTTCATGCCAAAACCACAACAAATATTGAGACGATTAAAAATTACTTAATCTTTCAATATTAAAAATTAACAATTCCGAGCAATAATAATAATAATAATAATAATAATAATAGTAAAGTTAATAATTGAAAGTTCCGGACTTATTAATTATAATCATAGGGGGAGACCTAAAAAAACCACCGGGAAGGTACATACATCTCAAAAAGCGAAACAACATATAAATTGATTTATATAGAATACTTACCGCGAGTTTCCCAACCTGAACCTCTTTTTCCTCCAACTTGTTCATGTCCGAACCATAATCACCAAGCTTATTGAGACGATTATGCAACGAAACCGTTGACATGGGCTCGACGGTCAAATCATCCATGACCATGTACGTACCAGGTTGAAGACGATCAGCGTGTCGAATACTGTTTGATGAGAGACGATCAGCGTGTCGAATACTGTTTGGTGAGTTTATAAGCCCAATTAGGGTTGTCTTTGTATTCACCATCTGAAAGTGAGAATTATCCATGTTTTTGATGGTTTCATAGAGAGTACCCAAACTACCCTCGGCTACTATACGGTTTTCTTCATCAGTTTGGGAAAGGTTAAGGAAGCAAGCAATGGGTAAACACGGAATATTGAAGAGAAAATCGGCGAAATTTTTGTTGGCTTCGGCGAAGAGGAGTTGTTTCGTGTTTTTATCGATTATAAGCTTCAATTTAAATATGGGAGTCGTCATCTGAGTCTGATTCGGCGGAAACATCTTTAACTCGAAACCTAAGATATTGAGGAGAAGTTTTGTGTTTATTGAATTGAATAATTATTACGACATACAAAGGTTGTATTTATACTAATACGCAAGAGTTCAAATTTCCTATTTTAACTTTGAAATATACGGAGTAATATTTAGGGTTATTTAATATAAATACTCCAAAGTATAAGTGATCTTCTCAAAATACTCTATACTTCATTTAATTTCAGAATAAACTGAACTATTAACACATTTTCTCATACTAGACTTGGGTGACCTACTACCTGTTAATCGGGTCATCTTTTAAAAAACTCTCACTAGTATCACCTTCCTCCCCATTTCTCCTATATCATTACCACCTTAAACTCCCAAAATAGCAGGCAACAATAATCAACAAT
>JAGPOY010001904.1:0-15956 GCA_018983105.1 Silene uniflora
TTTGGGGGAGACGGTGTTGTGGTGAGACCGTCTTAGCTCCCTAATTGGAGCTCAGGACTACACACCTCACAATGAGGCTAGCATGTCTATTTATAGAACAACTATGTCGGCTAACATAGTGTTCATGATCATTCTAGAAAGCTAGTGCTTCTTTGTTCTCTAGATTTTCCCGGCTAGTTCTACTAACATTAATAGATACAAAATACTCTAGATTTTTCTAGATTAACTAATATTTTAACAGTATTGTATTAATCAGGTGTAAACTTGAGCTTTGTTAATTCCAAAATTTCCAACATTCTTATGAGAATATTATTCCCTTACGAGAAAATCTGATACCAACATTTTTTCATCAGTAATCACATTATTCATTTGTAGACTGAAAAATGTTGTTAGTTGATAACATAGTATCATTTCTGCAATTCATTGGGTGTGTATGTTTAGCTGCAACTTATTGGATGTGTATGTTTCACTGCTCCTTGTTCGTGTTCCAGTTCAATTCTAAATTCCTGTCCAATAGCCAACCTCAGACTTGAAATCTCTGCCACAACAAACTTTCCATCATCACCGTAACTTGACCTTAGTCTTAACATGTCGCCTTTTGTCGTCCTATGTCCCTGCTGAACTGTGTACCGCTTTATGACTTTATCTGAACTCCTTTTGTGAGACCCAAAATCGTAATTTTATCAACAACCCATCTCTGAGTCATTGCAAAACCTCCGTTCGTGACATTTGATTGAATGATAACGTTCCCTGGTGCCAAATCCCCGTAAAATTTCACCAAGCTCCATTGCCCATCGGGTCCACCCATTACAGGATTAACTCCATCGTCCAAGTAAACTTGTCCGGTGCTGGCCTTACAGTTGCTCATGACCACAAAAAGATGGAATGGTGTGTTTCGAGCAGCCTGTGTCGTCATGGCTTCCCCTTGCATTGCCAGTATATTACCTGATGATATTCAGAAACTACATTGAATGCTCAAACGAACAAAATCTCGGGCAAATAACATTCCGTTATTCATTGTTCTTCATACTCACTTTAAATGCTAAGGCTTATCTTCATGGATGTGAACATTGATATGATCGGCAGGTGCGCTAAGAGTGACAGTACTCCCAGTAGCTGCAGTCACTGAACGCGTGTAATTGAATAAGTCGAACCAATTTCCTTTCGCAAAATATGCATTGACAGATACAACACCAGGTTGTAAAACAGGCGACACCATTACACCATTGCCAAGGAGAAACTGGGACCTGATGCCATAAGTTTGGATGTCCTCTGGAAAGGTAAAGAAAAGAGGTCTTGCAATAGGGACTCCGGTCATTTGTGCTTCATACATTAGCGTGTAGAAGTAGGGGAGGAGTCTATAGCGGAGTCCAAGCACCATCTTTCCTGCTGAAGCGACGGATTCCCATAGGTAGAGCTCTTGGTACGTAGTGTCTTTCGCTGAATGATCTCTTGAAAACGGATAAAAGGCACCTAGCTGTCATCAGACGCCGAGCACATAACAGGTTAATTGATGGCCCGAGTTTTAACAAAATTACATCAAAAACTAAAATATGTGATATATGTGCTGAATGTAATCGACAATGAACTCGAGAAGTTACCTGAATCCAACGGCGACAAAGTTCTTCAGTAGTATTTCCAGCAAAGCCACAAATATCAGCTCCAATCATTGGCATTCCGAAAAGTCCAGAGTTCAAGATAGACGGAATAGAATATGCAAGGTCATCCCATGTTGCAGCATTATCCCCTGTCCAATGTGCAGTGTACTTGCCAGACCCAACAAAGGTGGACCGAGATAATACAAATGGCCTTTCCTTGGTGACACTAAGTAGTGCATTATGTGTGGCTTGAGCTTCGAGGAATCCGTATAGATTATGAACATTATATTCTGTGATATTACCATAATGCATAGCTGTTGGTGGTATAGTCTTGCTGATTATTGATCTATGGCTTCTGGAATCATTGATCTTATAAGGCGGATCATCAAGAGTAGAGCCTGGTAATGGGTCAGAAGTAATGAAATTTGATGCTTCATTCATGTCAATCCAAATACCGTCAAAAGGAAGTTGTTCTCGGAATCTCTTGATCTCGTCAAGCCAGAAGGTTTGAGCAGTAGGATTCAAAAAATCAGGGTAATATACTGGTCCTGGCCAAACAGAGCCCAAATAAAAGTGTCGTACGTCTTATTTGTACTGATCCCTAACATTGCAAGAAAAAAAAATGCTTTCAGTTTTCATAATACTTGTAATTCAGAACCAAAGAATTATGAGTCTATGGCTTTGTCGAAAATGGAAACAATCGAATACCTAGACAATATTCCGAAAAACAAAGACATAATATAAGGAGTACGTCTTACCAGGATCTACAATCGGAACATATCTTTGCCCATTACTGTGAAGTTTAGAAACAAACTGCTGCATTTTGTCCAAGGGAAAATTAACAGGATCCACAGTGAAGTCCTTGAAGGCATCCATGTAATCAATGTCGGTCCACATTACTTCCAAGGGAATATTAGCTGCAGCATATCTCGCCACCACGGATTCAACCTCGCTCACATTACGATAACCCCATCTACATTGATGAAAACCTGCATCACATGTTAAAGATTTGAACTATGACCCTCTGTCAAGTCAATAGTTTACGGATTTCATTTTAGTCTGTCCCTACAAATAGTTTAAGCTCCATTGTTTTACATAAAAAGTCGATTTCATAAGTAAATGTAAACAATTGACGAGAATAAAGAGAGTGTAGGATTACCAAAAGCCCAATATGGCATAGGAGTAGGACGACCGATAAGCTTGGTATACTGATCCATGACCGCCACAGGCGTAGGCCCACTAAAGACATAAAGATCGATAATCCCACCAATCACCTTATAGGTAATTCGATCACCCGTATACTCAATATCAATTCCATTACTATTCAACAACACCACCCCATGAGTCATACCCTTCACGGGACCCGATCTCACGTCCATGTAAAACGGGTGTGACCAGTATAAATTAAGATCCGTATTAAAAGCAGCAATGTCAGCACTCCATATAGTAAGGGTCTGGTTATGGGCAAGCTGAAAGGTGGGCTTGGTGTGTTCCCCGAGCCCATAAAGGTGGGCCAGGTGGGCTGGGAGGGAGGAGGAGGAGAGTTGGAGGTATTGCGGTTTGAAGACGAGAGGTGTGGATGTGGTGTCGAAGAGCGTGTCGTTGGTGGATTTTCGGGTGATGGTGAAGGAGAAGGGGGTTGTTGGCGTCGGTTTTCTGGATCCTTAAACGGTCGTTTTCCTCGAAGCTGCAACGGTGAAAAAGTTGTTAGCGGCCGTTTATTTGTACGACGGAGTTGTTTAAGGTATAGAATCAAATGATTTGAGTGCGATAACTTAGAGAAAGTTAAAAGATTCTTTCGGGATGGTTAATGTTGTTAAATTTGACCACAAAAGTCAAACTAGAAAGATTATTTTGGGATGAAGGAAGGAGTTATGATAGTTGTCGCGACCTCAACGCAACATCGACTTAAGTCACACAAGTTCCTAAAAAAAAAAAGTAAAATGTATTTGCCGCAAAACATAATAGAGCCGTTGCCTCTCAATCCTTGCTAAGACCGTTGGCCAAAGATCTCAATCAAGGCCATAGTATATTCACTCTCCTCTTCCATATATATTCTTTCCTTCAATGTAATTATCTTGTAATTATTTCCTTCCCTTGTTGATCCTATATTGTATTATAAATAGGATAGTATACATTGTACAAAGCACAGAATAATAAACACCAACTCATATTCATACGATCTCTCAATTCTATTATGGTATCAGGTTAGGTCATTTTTTCAACTGATCTGCCTCCATCCTCTTCTCGAAAAACTCGAATCCTCACCATGACTAATTCTGGTGATGATCCACTAATCGAAACAACTCACAGCGATACATCCAAATCAACATCGTCATACTCCTTGGTTCATGTCGAGAACCCAGGAGCCCGAATCTCCCAAGTTACGTTTACTGGTACTAATTATGACGAATGGTCTCGTGCATTCGAACTTGCCTTAATCGCCAAAGGCAAGATCGGATACATTGATGGCACCATTCCCAAACCCGAAGGCACAGGGACGGATTTCCAATCCTGGCGCTCTGTCAATGCTTTGGTAATTGCTTGGATTTTCAATACCATCGACACTGAATTGAAGAAAACTATCACCTATCGGGGGATCGAAGCGAAACAGGTATGGCTTAAAATTCGTAGTCGTTTTCGTCGCGGAAACGAAGCCCGCATTTATCAATTGCAGGCCGATCTCCTTGCCTGTCGTCAGGGTCCAACTGAGTCCCTACTCACCTATTATGGACGTCTCACACAGATTTGGGAGGATCTTCTCGAATTTGATCCGCTCCCAAACTGTGAATGTAACCCCTGTCCTTGCGATTGGGTCAGTCTCCTTGATATTCGTCGCGATAAGAAACGGGTACGTGATTTTTTAATGGGTCTTGATGACCTTTTTGACAATGCCCGCTCTCAAATCCTTGGTACTGATCCCCTTCCCACACTCGACCAAGCCTATAATAGGATAGTTCAGGAAGAAGGGGTCCGTAACTTTTCTGCTCATAAAACAGAGTCTAAACCAGACACAATGGCTTTTGCAACCCGTGTTCAATCCGGGTCCCGACACTCTGGACCGACCAATGGTAGGGGACACTTCGATAGGTCTGACCCACCCGTCCTTAATTCCTCTGACTCCTCTCGACCATTCTGTATTGCTTGTAAAAGACCAGGCCATTTGTTTAAAGCCTGTTACCGAGTTACTGGGAACTTCCCAGAATGGTGGGGCGATCGCCCTCGCGATCGCATTTACCTTCCTCCAAATGCAACCGATATGAGTCAGGCAATCTTTGTTCCCGATGAACGTGGTAGGGCGCTTTATGATCGTAAAAGAAATCGCGCTCCTAGTCATCAACCCAGGGCTCACATGGCCTCGGGAAATAGTCAAGGTGCAGGACCCTCTGTTGCTTCTTCTTCCTTGAATAGGCTGGACAATATCGACTTCAATTCGTTAAGCCCTCAGGAATTGGAAGAAATTTCACAGATGTGGAAGTCTCGGAAAACAGAGCCCGCTGCCGATCGTCTCAATGGTAATATCTCGACTAACTCTTGGATTATTGATACCGGGGCATCCCACCACATGTCGGGATGTTTGTCCCACTTTACGAATATTCATACGATTAGTGCTTTATCTGTGGGGCTGCCTAATGGTGACCTCGCCATTGCCACGAAAAGTGGTGATATTCACCTTTCTTCTCGACTTGTGTTACGCAACGTTTTATTTGCACCTAATCTTACTTGCAATTTAATTTCTGTTTCCCAGTTGCTTCTTGATACATCTATTACCATCCAATTTTCTCATAAAATGTGTGTTATTCAGGACCGTTCCTCGAAGACGGTGATTGGGGCGAGTGAGCAGCGCGAGGGGTTGTATTATCTCACGGGTGTTAGACAAGACGCAGCTAAAGCCCACGCCGTTGGCACGACGGACACCCTTGAGCTATGGCACCGGAGGTTGGGTCATCCCTCTTCCAATATATCTCGTTTCCTTCCTTGCTTTAATAAGTCATCTCGTATTAACTCGTCTTTTACGAGTAAACATTGTGATATTTGTTTGCGAGCAAAACAAACTCGTATTCCTTTTTCTTTAAGCACCAACATTGCTGCGGGAATTTTTGATTTGATACATTGTGACATTTGGGGTAGGTACTCCGAAAATGCATCTTGTGGGTCACGGTATTTTTTGACTATCGTCGATGATTTTTCACGCACTACATGGGTCTATTTATTAAAACATAAAAGCGAAACTCGACAAACTTTGCTAAATTTTTTTGCTTTAGTCGAGCGACAATTTAACAAAAAGATCAAAACTATTAGAAGCGATAATGGTGGAGAGTTTACAAGTTTTGAACGTTTTTTTAATGAAAATGGCATTTTATTTCAAACCTCTAATGTCGATACACCTCAACAAAATGGCCGAGTTGAGCGAAAACATCGTCACATTTTAAATGTAGCTCGCGCCTTACTTTTTCAAGCAAGCTTACCTCTCTATTTTTGGGGCGAATGCGTATTAGCCGCCGTACATTTAATTAATCGCACTCCATCGATTTTTCATAATGGAAAAACTCCGTACGAAATTTTATTCAATAAACCTCCTGCTATGGAGCTTCTTCGAACGTTCGGATGCCTTTGCTATGCTAAAAACATTAATCGGTCTCGTGATAAATTTGCTTCACGAAGCCGAAAATGTGTGTTTTTAGGATACCCGTTTGGCAAGAAAGGATGGAAGGTCTACGACTTGGATACCGGCACTCATTTTACCTCCCGTGATGTCGTCTTTCTCGAACATGAATTCCCGT
The DNA here is from genome assembly GCA_018983105.1 of Silene uniflora. Lineage (NCBI taxonomy): Eukaryota > Viridiplantae > Streptophyta > Magnoliopsida > Caryophyllales > Caryophyllaceae > Silene > Silene uniflora. The sequence goes on from JAGPOY010001904.1 coordinate 6,383, forward strand.
ATCAATCTCTTAATATTCACGACACTACCTCTACTGATCACACGTTTCTCGATGATACTCTAACACCAATTGAACACATTCTTGTCCCCACCAACAACCCCACGTCATCCACGAACACAGCTTCCAACGACCCTGTCTCCACCAGCCACGACCCCACTCCGAGCAGCACCATCCAAAGTCCACCCGCAAATCACGACCACACCCACAACACGACACTCGAACCTCACAACGAACCCAACAACGAACCAAAAACCGCATCTGCCTCACACAGTGACTCTGCTTCTCCCCACAACGAACCTCACCACGATGCAAACACTGCCTCTGATTCTGCTGCTTTAGGTAAAGGACACCGCCTCAAATTTCCCAATTCTCGTCTTCAAGGCTACACTCGACCACCTATACGCCCCTCGACTCATCATCTCACTGCCCAATCATCGTCTAAAGGTACACGATATCCTATTTCTCACTTTCTTAATTATGCGAAATTTTCCCCTAATCATAAGGCTTTCTTGTCGGCCGTGACTAAAAATCACGAGCCTAGTAATTTTAAAGATGCTATGCAGGTACCCGAATGGCAACATGCCATGAAGCTCGAGATTGATGCCCTTGAAGCGAACAAGACTTGGACTCTTGAGGATTTACCGCCAAATAAGAAAGCAATTGGCTCAAAGTGGGTCTATAAAATCAAGTACCATGCCGATGGTTCAATCGAACGCTACAAAGCTCGTTTAGTGGTCATGGGTAATCGTCAAGTCGAAGGAATTGATTATAACGAGACATTTGCACCAACCGTGAAAACCGTGACGGTTCGAACTCTACTCGCTATAACCGCTGCCAAGGGTTGGGAACTCCATCAAATGGATGTCCACAACGCCTTTTTACATGGCGACTTACAAGAAGAGGTTTACATGAAGCCACCCCCGGGCTTTCTATCAAGTGCCAATGGGAAAGTATGTCGGTTGCGCAAGTCCTTATATGGTCTTCGACAAGCGCCCCGCTGTTGGTATGCCAAGCTCACTCATGCTCTCAAACAATACGGTTTTCGACAATGCTCTTATGACCATTCTCTATTTTCGAAAATGGATAATGGCACCGAACTCCACATTCTTATATACGTAGACGATCTCGTCATTTGCGGCAACAAAGCTACTGTCATCGCCCAATTCAAAACATATCTAAGCAATTGTTTCCACATGAAGGATCTCGGGCCTTTAAAATACTTCTTGGGTCTTGAAATAGCACGCAACAAGTCTGGTATTTTCATCTCCCAACGAAAATACGCTTTGGATATTTTAACCGAAACCGGTCTCCTTGGTTCGAAGCCGTCCACTGTTCCAATGGAGTCTAACCACCAGCTTGCCGAGTCCACTTCTGATTTAATCACCGACCCACAGCCTTATAGGCGTCTTGTGGGCAGGCTCGTATATCTTACGATTACTCGACCGGAACTCACCTACTCGGTCCATATTTTAGCTCAGTTTATGCATGCTCCTCGAAAAGATCATTGGCACGCCGCGCTACAAGTTGTTCGATATCTTAAAGGCAGCCCCAGCCAAGGTATTCTCCTCCGCTCGGACTCTGATCTCAAGCTTCAAGCCTATTGCGATGCCAACTACGCGGCCTGTCCTCTTACTAGACGGTCTCTTACAGCCTATGTTGTCTTCCTCGGCCACTCTCCTATATCGTGGAAGACTAAGAAACAAGCTACCGTTTCACTCTCCTCGGCAGAATCTGAGTTTAGAGCCATGGCACATACGACTTGTGAACTTAAATGGCTCAAAGGGCTCATTCAGTCACTCGGTATTCATCACAACAGCCCCATCCGTCTTTTCTGCGATAGTGAGTCCGCAATGCACATAGCTCGCAATCCCGTCTTTCACGAGAGAACTAAACATATCGAGGTCGATTGCCACTTTGTGCGGGACGCCATTCTACAACGACTTATTGTTACAAGCTACGTCCACACTAAGGATCAAATCGCTGACCTTCTTACTAAAGCCCTCGGCCGCACTACATTTGACAGTCTACTCTCCAAGTTGGGCGTTTCGACTCTCCACGCTCCAACTTGAGGGGGGGTAATAGAGCCGTTGCCTCTCAATCCTTGCTAAGACCGTTGGCCAAAGATCTCAATCAAGGCCATAGTATATTCACTCTCCTCTTCCATATATATTCTTTCCTTCAATGTAATTATCTTGTAATTATTTCCTTCCCTTGTTGATCCTATATTGTATTATAAATAGGATAGTATACATTGTACAAAGCACAGAATAATAAACACCAACTCATATTCATACGATCTCTCAATTCTATTAAAACAAATCAAAACATATATAGCGCCATTTCTAAGGAATAAAAAAAGGTTGTTCATAAATAACAGAGTGAAAATATTAAATACATGGACACAATCATGAAAACACGTACCTGGCAGTTAGGCCGAGGAATTGAACATCAGGTCCATAAACAGAAGAGTTACGAATGAGGTGCAACAAGGCGGTAAGCGAACCTGAACTATCGACTTCGACATAACTTACCTCGTACCCGTACCCAACAGGCAACAACTTGTTCCGGACCATTTTCGAGTGCATTAGTTCCTGCGATTATTACGCACAACATTAGTAACACTTCCGCTACTAGTGTCATACTACCAAACTAAGGAAGTTTGGACCGTCGCATGGTTGATATTCGATATAATCGATTTCGTTACATACATTATCCCTTTATAGTATAGGCTGGCCATAAATTCGCGGAGCTAATCAACGGGGCCACGGGAATTCTAAGCATAATACCCTCACTAGTTGTGTTGTGGGTCCCATCAAAGAATCTTGCAGCACATTAAAAAGGGTACTCTTGGTATATTATGCATAAATCCCGTGTAGTAGTCTATTGTTCCCGTGAATATATGTCTACCGAGTTTATATGTACGTCTATATATATTAAGTTGACATCAAATTGGGACGTATCAATCACGCCCATATTGGTCCCTGTCACAATTCCAATAATTGGCCCACATTTCAAGTCTTCCAATTGTGTTTGTACCTAACTCTTGTTACAAAATCTTGCATAATTCTTTTTGGTCGTACTTTCGAGTGGTAAAATCACACCGTAGACTTGGTTTTAAGCTTGACCGACTTTTTAGGGAACCCGTAGCGCTATTTTGGGTGCGTACTGAGTAAACCCTCGGATATACGTGATAGCTGCAAATCACGTATACCACGTAAGCCACCTGACATGCTCGAATTTAATGAGGCATGGACCCTGGTCATAAATACTCAATAAAATTGTTTTTGGAGAAGATTCAACCGAAGTCTCCATAATTTTTTTTTTTTGACAACGATGATCGTAAAAAGAATAATACTCCAGTAGAGAGTAAATGGTACGTAATGAAGTCAAGTCAACTTTGGCGACTCGAAAAAACGACATTATGATGACTGAAAAGAGGAATGAATTACGTAGTGCGTAACTTTCGACCTTGATTGTTCTATCCGCTACAACGCCCAACATAATAAATAAAAGGAGAAAAGTACATTATTGATTGGTTCACTAGCCCACCACCACTATGAGCGGTTCTAAATAATCCCAAATGCACAATGGAGACTTCGAAGTTCGAACCCATGATTACCTGAAGGAACTCACAACCAAGTCACAAGGTCGATTTTCATGCTAATGGAGACTTCGAACCCATGATTACCTGAAATACTAAACAAAAGTATTCAAAAATCATTGACAGGGGATCACAAGAATGAACAGCAACCAAGACATTATTGTTTTCGACAAAGTTTATATGAATTCAAATTTTTCGCCTTATTTGAAGATTTAATTCTTTGGTGAGACAGTCTTTGGACTAAAGGTCATCCATCTCGCGCAATTGTGAACAAGATGCTTATAGTTTCCGGCATTAGTCAGTCAAAATCATTGAGTAAGATGCTCATGGTTTCATCAATGTAACAAGATTCCTAGGTTCTGAAACTTTTTAAGCTAATACTGTCCTGCTACCTAATATAATCCGTCACAAATGTCGCTATACCCTATTACCCATACCCGAACTCCATTGTCCTGTTTCTTAAGTCGCCCTGCCCTCGGAGATAGCACAATAAATAGCACCCTGTGTTTTGCAAAGGAAAGAAAAGCCCTTTTCGAATTTAAACGGACAGTTGTCAACGGTATATATGATGCCAGTGCAGTTAAAAGTCATAATTCTTAAGTAGACGTTCCAAAAATACGTTGATCACCGCAAGCATAAGCTTGTTCTTAGATAAACGGAAGAACCAGCGATTAAGTTTTAGACTTGCATTAAAACATCTATACTCCAAGGAGAGCAGTACAGACGATAGTATTCATAAAACAGTACGCCATAGCGACAGAGGACTCCATTTGATATCTTCACTCATCTTTAGCATCCTTTCCAATTCTTCTTCCGAGTTCAGACCCTTCAGGAAATTCAATAGGTTATGTGCAACAAAAGATTGCAATAAAAGAGTGAAATATAAGTGATAGCATATAGGTTCGATATAAGCACGCTAACCGGGATAACATCTATACTTACCATGAAGTTTCCAATCTTTGCCAAACATTTTCTCCCATTCTTCTTCGGCCCCTATAACAAGGTGATGAGTAAAGTACATGAGTGGGCATGTTTTATCGGAAAATCGTTTTACAAAAGACTAGCGGGTATGATATAGAGAGAAAGAAAGTAGTTACCGGAGAGAGACATAATGGCAATGATTTTATCAGCCTCAAGATGCCTAAGTAAAACAAGATAGACGGGATCTCATTTATTGCTTGATGGCTATGCGAGCTTTAGACGAGTAAAGCTTGTTGTTTTTGTGGCGCGTAAAATGAGATTCTCATTTATTTTTCTTTCGGATTTTTCCTCTGCCATTTTCCTTTTGGCTTGTATCGTTTTCTTTGTTTCCTCTTCACCCGAGAATCTCATTTTACGCGCACATAACTTAAATCGATACTCTAAACTATCAGTAGAACTCATAGAAGAAACGTCGTCGTTGTCATCATCTTCGTATGAATTGATCGTCATGTTTTCCTAATTTCAAATACCCAATTACGCAATCAATGTTTTACATTAAATAAATTTCCAAATTCAAATACCCTAATAACGAATAACTAATTACATCAATAGATAAGACGAAGATGAACAAAGAAAGAAGAAAGGATCAAATACCTGATTGAGTTAATTATTCAGCGTATTAGTCGAAAGAGAATACAAAAACAAGACCAAGAAGAACAAAAATAGTCCAAAGAGAATAAAAAATTGTCACTTTTTAACTTAAAATGACCTCACTATGCATAAAAAAATCAAATTGTCTCCGTCAAACCGTGCGATAGGGTTCGCTACTTGATTTAGAGCGTTTTGTAGGTACTAGATTTCGTGATTTGGGTGTTTAATCGGTGGAATTGGATCGTTAATTGTCTTGTTGTTGCATTGTTAGAGGGATGTGTTATTATAGACAAAGGACGGGATTTATGTCGATGATTTCATGGGTCATATGGATGTGTTGGGGGTTTGGCGGCTTGAACAAAAAAAAAGAACGAATATTAATTATATTGGTCATTGATCATTGGTCATTGATTTATTCCGTAATTATGTACTGGATACTGAACCACGGGGGCTAGGGAACTATCAAACGCCCAAGACGCGAGCACATAACTATGACTAGTGCTCAAGTTGATGAAAATACTTCGTATATATAATTAATAAAAGTCGCTCGAAAGAAATTCAGAAAACCAGATACACGCTGCTTTTTGTTGTCGTACGTCTCTGCTTCTAATGGGTGTATTTGTTCATCCGAACTCCTGTTGTTTGACATAAATTATACAGAGTAATTTGATCAAGAACCCACATGTGAGTCATTGCGAAATCTTCGTTTGTGACGTTTTTGCTTCACTTGTAAAAACATATCATGTCACTATTTACTCCCAGTAAGTGAACATTGAAATGATCAGCAGGTGCTCTGAGTGTGACATTACCCTCCAAAGGTACGATACAGTCAATGAGCGAATGTAGAAATACAACTCGGTTTATTTGTACAATCCTTTTCAACACAGATTATGAAATCTAACGGTTTAACACTCATAATATAGGTACGGTTCTTTTCAGTACAAATTTAAAATAGAACGGTTACGCGAACGATAATAAAGGATTCAATAACTAAATTAAACGATCTACTAAAGCAATAATAAAACTAAAAAAGACGAAATCAATAATAATAAAAGGCCTAGCGAATATCATGACTAGACTCTTGTGTCATCATACCTCTCTGCCGTTGATCGCTTAAACGGTACATTTACTCATTGGGATTCCTGTTGTTATACATGGTACAATCACTCGGTGATCGCTTTATTTCATTATTTGTACGATTCTCTTCAATACAGATTTAAAATATCAATACAGATTTAAAATACACGGTTACATGTCATAAGGTTACATGTCATACATTAATGAAATATGAGGTTTCTTCCAACTTTGGCTATAATTTCCTTAACTTATTCACATAATCCTGTCTTTGATGCTGTCAAGGAGCCGGAAATAGGCATGCCTCCAGGATGTTTTGATAACCAAAGTGCCACAAACTCCCCAAAATCCGACGATAAACCCAAGCACCACACTTATGTACAATCCGAGGAAAAAAACAAAGTCGTCATCCTTGTTTTGAACACTTGTCTTATCTCCGTTGGGTTCATTGGAGGGCGCTCGATCTTTCGAGCAACTTGGAAGTGGCGCGCCACAAAGCCCCGGGTTTCCTGCATACGATGAGGCATCAAAGCTCTGCAATTGAGTGCTAATTGGAATTTTGCCGCTCAAGTTGTTGTTCGACACATCCATGACATCGAGAGTAGTTACTTTGGCTAGGCTTAGAGGGATTTTTCCAGTAAGATGGTTATTTGACAGATTAAGAAGCTCTAACACCGTAAGATTTCCGATTTGAAGAGGAATGTTACCACTCAAATTATTTTTTGATAAGTCCAGAGATCGTAGTCCATTAAGAATTGATATTCCATTTGGGATCTTTCCACTCAATTCGTTACTTGAAAGATCAATATATTTAACAAACCTAACTGTTTCTTTGTACGCCTCCGTTAATTACGATCCCCATACCATCAATCAATTCACCATAGCTGTAAAAATACTGCCTTTGATTTGTAATCCCCAACATTGCCGTAAAATTAGCAATGCAATTGGGTATTACTCCTGAAATGTGATTATTTGCAAGGTCTAATATTTGAAGATTGGTTAGTTGGCACACACTTAGCGGTATCTCTCCGATGAAATGATTTTTGTGAAGGATAAGAACACCGAGACTTTTAGAAGAATTGCCTATGCCTGGAGGTATGTACCTAGTTAATAAATTATATCCTAGATTTAGGATCATCAAGGTTGTACAATTCTCAAGCACAGTCGGAAATGAACCTGAAAAGCTATTGTTATACAGGTGTGTAGATACTTAAGTTTTGATAGGGTACCAATAGATTTCGGTATATTTCCAGAAAATCTATTATTTTCTAAGTGCAGACTTGCTAGATAATGAAAATTCATCCAACAATTTGGTAGCTCTCCGGAGAGTAAGTTATTTGACAGGTAAAGCCTGAATAAATCACTTCTCGTTTTGGGACATATGATATGGGAGCAGTCAGAAAACCTATTGTCATTTAAGAATAATTGTAACGTGTTTGTAAACCCTGATGGTACAACACCGTCCAAAAGATTTGAACTCAAGTCTATTGTGTTAATTTGTAATCTATCTGGCAGATCTGGGAGCATTCCGTAAAACTGGTTATGTGATAAATTCAAGTAATGCAGATTGGATGGTAGTGAGTTCCAAAAATTAACTGGAATGCTATCAGATATACCGGTATTTGAAACATCAAAGTATGAGAAATTCATTTGCATTTGGAGCCACTTTGGAAATTTAGGGCCTAACCCGCAAGATCCCAGATCAATACCTTTTAGCTGAAATGGAGGAATCCAATCGGCAGCCATGTTCATTATGAATCTCAAGTTATCAGACAAATCTAGACAGCGTAATCTTACTAGCTTATCAAAGTGAGCATGGGTAAGAGTACCTTCGAAAGAGTTGGAGGTAACATCCAATATTTCAAGCTTAGTAAGTTGTCCTATACCCTGACTAAGCTCGCATGTGAGATTATTATGGCCAAGGTATAATTCCCTCAACGAGGAAAATGAGCTAATACTGTTAGGAAATGCACCCTGAAAACTATTTCTGAGCAGGACTAGTGTTATTAGTTTCTTGTTGCTACAATTAACAAAAGATTGGATAACATCTGCTAGCTCATCGTTGAAATTATTACCCCCCAAGTTGAGGTGTTCCAAGTTGCATAACTCACTAATGATTTTTTCAACACTTCCTTCAAATCCATTTTCAAAAAGGGAGAGAAACGAAAGGGAGTGAAAATTCCCGAATTCACTTGGGATGGGAACATTAAATTCATTCCCGGAAAGATCAAGATATACAAGTTGTGTAGTGATACTAGGCAAGTCGAACAACCACTGAAATATTGAACTGTCATTGAAGTTATTAACAGAAAGACTGATGACACGGAGGGTGGCCGATGAATTAGCATATGTAAGTGATGATGGAATACCGGGAGAAAGTTCACAGTAATTCATATAAAGAACACGTAATGAAGGTAAGTTGTGAACAACTGTCATCCAATTCTTGATTAAAGTAAGATTTGTACCACTTAAATCAAGGTATCTCAACAAATTTAGGCGAGAAATCCACAATATACTTTTCATATTTTCTCCATTGTCATAATAAGAATAACTTAGATCCAAAGTTGCTAATTTAGAAAGATTACCCAAATGATGAGGTATTTCCCCAAAAAATGCATTATTGCTTAGGTTCAAATGTTTCAAATGCGTCAACTCACCTAGGAAAGGACTCACTTCACCTTCTAGACATGGATACCAACCATCTGAAAAATACCCTACTAAGCTGAGCTTGACGACATGACCGGTTAGGTTCACTACGCCAATTCTGGCCATCAATAACGAGCGTATCATAACGGATTAGAGCATATAATAACGACACTTAGATTACCGTTTTCCAAATATTGGCGGAAAGCTAGAGCGCACCATAACAATAACGGATTCTAAGTTATAACCGTTGTCATTATATCTAGACAACGACTGTTTAATAAACCGTTATAACGAACGTTTAACGGTTCCCAAAACCTCGTTGTAGAATCACACTTGTAATACTCCGTAATTTATAAGTTATAATTAGAGTCTATAAGTTATAATTAGAGTTATATAGATGTATTATTATTATTATTATTATTATTACTATTATTATTATTATTATTATTATTATTATTATTGGGTTATTATTATTATAATTACGTTTATTATCGTAAGCAACTAGTAAGTCGAGTTTATATCGCTAATTATTGAGTCGGGTTTGCATCGCTTTTGTTAATGGGTCATGGATCGAATTGAGGAAGTCGAACCCGTTTTACCCAATCACCCAACCATCCAATTACCCATTTACCAACCCGCCTTACCCATTTACCATTTCACCCAACCCGACATTTACCCTAA
>JAGPOY010001905.1:0-15952 GCA_018983105.1 Silene uniflora
TCAAGCCAGCCAAGAGACGCTTACGCGAGCTCACATCCAGCCAACGGGGCACGTAGACAATGCGTGCCTGCCAGCCTGCCATGAGTCCATACGGCGAAGGACAGAACAGACATTCCACCTGCTACGTCCACTTGGCCACTAGTTGCGTCCACTTGGCCACTAGTTGCATCCACTTGGCCACTACAGGACAAAAGGGGAAGTCTATAAATACTCCTCCACTCTCAACGTGAAGGAGGATCCCAACACAATCAGAAATCATCACAACATACAACACAAATATCCTCTCTCATCATTTGGTATCAACTCTCTTATCTCTCCTCAATTACACTTATCTCTAAGTCACTGACTTGAGCGTCGGAGTGAGTTCGCACGGCCCCAAGCCGTGCCCTCCGTTTGTTCATTTTGCAGGAAGATACAAGGGTCAAGCCTTCATCGACATCTTACGAGCTTACGTGTACCACAAACCTGCTCCATAATTACACTCGTAATTACACCCGGAACAACATCATAATAGGCTTAAACCTTACGCACAATTTGCAGAACAAGCTGAAGCGCTCGCTATGAGAGAAGCGTTGCGGTGGGCTTTGAAGAAAAAATTACTTCATATCACGATTAATTCTGACTGCCTACTTTACTTCTAAGGAATCACCTAAACAATGCGATTGTGGAAGACATTATAAACTTAGGTTGTTATTTTCATTGCATTAATTTTTGTTATATTCCTAGACAGTGGTGGATCTAGGGAGGCTAGCAGGGGCGGTCGCCCCCGCTGGTAGCTGAAAATTTCATAGTTTTTAGTTAAAATTTTCCAACTTTTTTCGCGTTCCTCTTACATCATTACCAGTTCGTCTCCGCTGAGAATTTTCACCCCGCTGGGTTCAATTCCTGGCTCCGCCATTGTTCCTAGGACTGGTAATTATGTAGCTCATAAACTCGCAAAGAAACCTCTCGTATGTGGTAGTATACTTTATTCCAATTGTCAAAAAAAGAAAAAAAAATGTCCTCGCAGGTTTAGTAACCTCTCACATTGACATCATTTGGCCCGATCCGGTTTCTCTCCATTACTCTCTTCTCTCCATTACCTTCCATTACCTCTCAACGGTCCGGATTTTGTTCCGGAACGATCCAATGGTCAAGTGTTTGGATGAGATGAGGAGAGTATATTAATTTTATAATGCTGTATTAAAAGTAATGAATCGTCCATTACTTTTGAAGTAATGGAGAGGATCCTCACGCTTGGTCTATGTCGCCTCTTGAAAACATAAAGAAGAGACCTAGTAATGGTATAGGTTGTTACACTAATGCGAGGAAACTTATAATTTTATATTAGCATGTAGTTTTCTCAAGTCTTAGATCTCGTGGAACGCTAATATAGACCGTAGAAAAAGTGTTTGTCGGACCACTAGCCAAGTTAAAAAGTTGGTACTTCATGTATACTTGAGTTAACGGACACGAAAAATAAAATAAACTTCATTCGATTCTAATATTGGTTATCGCTTATTAATACTCCATATAAACAAAGTCCCCAAATGGCCAAATATATTCACATCTTCCAAATATATTCCCAAGTAAAAATGTGTAAGAATTTTTGTGTCCATGCGATGAAGACATTGGTGGAGTGAAGCTTAGTTATACTCTGTATATAAGAGTCAGAGGCACGAACGCGTTATAGATTGGCCGACTTCTTAAAATGAATGGAGTTTAAATTATCAAGTGAAAACTCGACCACTTAAAAGGTTGATGGCTCATAAATAGAGTGCTATGAGCCTATGACTGTGATCTCTGCATTATGTTTGTGCTCCATATTTGCTCAGCCCATATTCAGTTGACTAATGATTAATGACTCATCACTAGGGGTGACAATGAGACATGACAGCTCGCAAACAACTTGAGATCGGTTTGAGTAAATCTCGGCTCGGGCTCGAGAGTTTAACGAGTCAAGCCGAGCAAACACTGGCTTGACTCGAAAAGCTAACGAGCGGCTCGAGCTTGTGTGATTAGATAAGATATTGCTCATATTTTATAAAAATATTTTATCATAATTATATCTTTATATCACACATATCAAATGTCTCACTGATTTGCCAAATATTTTTACATTTAACGTTCGAGCCTTGTAATTGAAAATATCGGAAGAAAAAAATCAAAAAATTAACAATTATATATAGCCTCAATTTCGAGCTTGAGTTTGGCTCAAGCTCGCGTTAAAGCTTGATAACGAGCACATTTTCTTCAAACTCGCGTTAAAGCTCGCAAACCTGTTAATTGTAATATACTAATTCAAATATGTCAATCAAATCTATCATTTGTAATTTGCTTAACCAATCTGTTTCTACTAATTATAATCCGCTAAGCACTAAACAAGACTTATCTAAATAGGATGTACTCCCTCCTAGACTCCTAGTCTAGATAACTGTCCCATTGTCCATTTTCGTCTATTTACATAACTGTCTCATTGTCCATTTTTTGTGATAATTTTTCTTACATATAATGACTATAGTACCCTTATTATTTTTCATTATTTACAACCGAATTTACCCTCAACTCATCATACTTCGTATTATTTACAACTCACCTACCCTGTTGTAATTTAACTCATTTCGTTGATTCTTGTGCCATTTGAACAATGACATTATCTGAAATATGACATATTCGTTACAAGCTTGCGACGGGTAAAATATTACTCATGTGGGGTAGATGAGACAAAAACAGAATGTCTAGGGAGTAACAATCTGTTTTGTCTTATCTATCTACTTGGATAGTACTTGACCCGTCGCAAGCTTATGACAGATATACCGTCACAAGTGAGACTTGATGTAGAATTATAGACTACTGAGCTATCAACCACGTCGGGCAATGCCACGTGGGAAAATCAGAACCCTCAATGCCAGTGATAGAATGATAGAATAAGGAGAAAGAGGTCTACTATTACTAGTCACGCCCCCACCACCCACCAGTCCACCACCCCTTCCAGAAACTTCCTCTAAACTCTTGGCTCACATTTACCCTCAAAATATAGCGGCTCACAATTCGCCACGTATTCACAAACTCCACGTCATTATCCTACGTGGCACAATGTTTAACTTGGCAATGATTCTCTAGGGCATTTTTGATTAATTTTTTTTTTTTTTTAAAACTTTATTTATTCAGTTTTCTGTCTCCTCTTACTCCTTGCTTCTCTAATTCATACAAAAAGCCTCAAGATTCAATATTTATTGCATTTTACCGTTTTAATTACTGGGTTTTTGTTGGTTTTTTGTTTGGTCCACTTTTTCACGTGTTTTTGTTGGGTGTTTGAAAATGAATGGGGTTGGGGTTGGGGTTGGGGTTGGGGTGGGTGAAGAGGAAGGGGTAAAAATGGAAATAGACATGGTAGGTGAAGTGGAAGAGAGGGAAAATGAGGTGTACATGTGGGGATATTTGCCTGGTGCATTGCCTCAACGAACTCCTATACAATCTCCTCTTTCTATTAAACTTCCGCCGTCGATTGGCAAATGGACGGATGTTTGCGGTGGTGGTTGCGGTTTCGCCATGGCCATTTCTGGTGCTTATTCTCTTTTTCTTCGTTATCACAAATTCTCATTTAAGACGGAACTATTCGTCTTGAGCTTAACCCAGGTCAAGTATCACACCACTTGTGTATATAAAATAAAACAAATATATATAGTGGTATGTACTTGATCCGCCCTAAGCTTAAAGACGAATAATAGCGTCTTAAGGGAGACTTACTATTTCATTATAGTCATTTAGTAATGCAATAGAGCCAAGCATTGTTGTTGTTTGTTTCACTGTGTTGATTTGGTTGAGTTTAATTTAATTGGTGATTGAATGTTAAGCTACTCCGAATGGTATCTTGTTCTTTTTAATTAAAATGGAGATTTATACGAGGAAAAAGAATGTTGGTATATGGTGGGGTTGGAGAACGGAAAATGAGTTGGCGTCACCCAGTGGTAGAGAACTACTCTCTCACATACAATATGTAGGGGGCTTTAAAAATGGACCTTACTATAGGGTCTTAAGTTGAACACCTTTTGATCGATTATATGGAGTTATATTTGTATTCTCAAAGTACCACTAGTAGCATTAGTTAGCTCCTGCTGTGATTTGACCGTCTTAGTTGGTAAACTGCTAATTGAAGGACTACTTGTTTCGAAGTCAGATCGAATATAAGAAACCTCTTGTTTTGGTTGAGATGCTAACATTGCTTCTCAATGTGGGTTTATATTACTCATTTAATACTTGGTATTTTTCTTAGATACTGGAAAGCTCATCACTTGGGGTTCAACAGATGATTTAGGCCAGAGCTATGTAACATCCGGAAAGCATGGGGTAATGCGAATGCACAAGTAATTGCAGATCGATTATTACATGTTTCACTGGAATGACTTCAATTTTTTTATTGCTATTTTTTTTTCCAGGAAACACCAGAGCCTTTTCCTCTTCCTACAGAAGTTTCCATAGTAAAAGCAGCTGCTGGTTGGGCACACTGTGTTTCTGTTACAGGTATCAGCATAACAGTGGCATGCTATATGAAATGGATAATGTCACGATTTCTCTCTTTTATTGATTATTGATTTTACTTTACTTTGAATTTCTAATGAACCCAAAGACTTGATATTCCTTAGCTATGGATTACGCTGGAATAGAGTGAAATAGCTCACTGTCGGGAGAAGTTGTGCGTTTTTTTAATAGACCCTTAACTGGTTGTGTTTCCTTTTATTGTGAGGTAACAATCATAACAATGTTTTCGATGCAATTTTCAAGCTAATACAAGGGTAAGGTTGCGTACAACCAGCTTCCCTTACCTCGCAATTCCCGGGAGCCCGGAGGCCTTGTGGCTTTCGGGTAATGATGTATTGTGAAGTGAGTAAGTGACAATTATTTGATGTAATTTTATATTATGGTCATCTGAAAACCTCTCCCTATTGTTAATGTCATAGAAGTATCACTGCTTGCATATGACCTCTTTACCCAACATTTATGGGTGCCCTTTAGGGGATAATAATGTTGGTACTCTTGTATTGATTTTACTCTACCATCTATTAGGAAGCATAGATAAATGCGGTCTGACTGAGGGGGTGTCATAATCGATTAGGGGAGTGTTAAAAGCACTATCCTTGTGTGGCTATGAACTTTCAAAGACTCTTTTTTAATCCACACCTCACTAAATGCAGATAAAGCAGAAGTTTATACATGGGGATGGAAGGAGTGTGTACCCTCGGGAAAGGTATTTGGAGATTCCTCTCTTGGAGGCAGCTTAGAGAAGGATCCACCTGAAAAGCAATGTACCCCTTACACCGAACAAGGTAATTAGCAGTTCCACATTTTGCTTAGGGTAATGAAGTGGACTGCCTTTTGGGTAGTTTAACTTTGAGATGTGCTTCATAGATGATTTTTGCAGTGAGTCCTTGCTTCCAAGGGTCAAAAAGTGCTTGTGGATCAGAAATAAGTACAGAGGGTAAAGGATCAGGGGAAGAGACTGCAAAGCGAAGAAGGGTGTCATCAGCTAAAGCAACTGCTGAAAGCTCCACAACCAGTGAGGAACCGCTCTCAGCATTGCCTTGTCTAGTCACACTTAGCCCTGGTGTAAGGATATCAGCTGTTGCTGCTGGTGGTCGGCACACCTTAGCATTATCAGGTAATTATGTTGGCTTTAGCGTTCTGGGTTTGACCTTCCATCTATGTCCATGTCACGAGACCACGTCATGGCCTTATGAGGAGCTTTATCAATTTGAATAAAGGAAAAAATGAAATAATAGCGTTCTTGTGACCTTTATTAATCCGACTATTAACTTGGGTTGCATGTCTCATGTCTGACTCTTACGCATGACACGACACTTCATTATGGATCAAAAAATTAAAAACTTTGCATAAAATAACCGTATCCGACTCTCTTCACCGTGTCATGTCCGGCACTTACAGCCGAATCGGAGTAACATATCCTGTGACATGTGAGGCGGAGCGTATTGTGTGCTGTTCTACGGAAGTGTTTGCCTCTCAGTCACTGAGTCAAGACTATATATTGGAACGCTGCATTTTTGTAATGTGTAGAAGGCAAAATAAACTCTTGAGTTTTTTAAGTAGGATGTAATGTATAGTGTCGTTGTATGGAATGTATCGTGTCATTTGTAAATTTTTGCCTCACATTCAACTCTGTAGATTAAATAGTGCATGTTTAATATATGCTATATGAAGGATTGCTGATGGCTTCTATTTTTCCTGAAGCTTAGATATAGGACAAGTGTGGGGCTGGGGCTACGGAGGAGAAGGGCAACTAGGTCTGGGGTCAAGGATACGTATGGTATCGTCTCCGCATCCTGTACCATGTATAGAGTCTTCTCATAGGAGAGATAGACACTCGAGCTTCCCTCAGGCCAGCTTAAATTCAGAAGGTCATGGTTTCAAAGTTCCCGGGAACTACATCAAGGGTATTGCGTGTGGGGGCAGGCACAGTGCAGTTATTACAGGTGAGTAATGACTATCAGTAATAAACCGCTACAAGTGTTTTCATGTTTCTTAGGTGTTTCAATGTCGAAAGTGATCTTACCATAATAGTTATCTTCCTGTTGATCCATCACTAGTCCTTCAGATGCTTGTGCACCTTCTTCTCTTGTCCTTTTCAAACAAGGATCGTCTGTTTGGATACATATTGACTTCTTTAGGAGAGAGAGGGAAGAAGGGTAATTTTTTTTGGTGTCTTTGTTTTATTGTATGGATTTTGATTTTGCTTGTATGAAGGATAATTGATTTCTCCATCTCCCTCTCTTCCAAATCCCTCTCCAATTCCCTGGCCAAACAAGGGAATCTGTCCTCCTCCTCCTTTTCCCTCCCCTCCCTTCCCTAATCTTGTAAAAAACTCTGTCCATAGTTAAACTGCGAGCATAAAGTGATTGTAGCCTTGGCCTTAGCATGAAGGATATATTTTCTAATTTTTGTTATTATATTATCAGATGCTGGAGCACTTCTTGCTTTTGGATGGGGATTATATGGACAGGTACAGAGTTGATGGTTATGCATTCTGTTTGTACTCACTTTTATTTGTTATATGTTTGCTGTGGTACGCCCGGCTTACTCTGCCTGAGCCGGAGCCTATTTGAAGGCACTAGGTAATGATAGTTATGGTAAATGATAGCTTCTTCATATCTGCCTTGATTTACAGAAGGTGATTTTTAACTTAACTCTTTGTTTGGATGGGGACATTTGGAGGGATAGGGAGGGCAATAGTTCCTTTCTTGAGTTAACAAAATTGATATGTTGGAAAACGGAGGGGTGGAAAAATTGATCCCTTCATTACATATGAAGCATTTGGGAGGAAAATGAAATTGCTTCATTCTCGCTCCCCTCCCTCCCTCTTTTTGTGTCGAAGCAAGGGTAGCACTGTTAAAGCTTGGATGTCACTAGTTTTTTCTATATTCCTTTTTGGAAGATATTTTTGAGGGTTTTGTGTTGCTGCTTCATTTGTATTATGAGGAGGTTTCCCCTGTCTTCTTTACATATTAATGTCATTAATAGGAATATTTATAATAGTTGGGCCTCAGCCATCACCTTAAGGTTTTGGTTGAGATGGTTCATCTATATTATAAAATATTCCTATTAGTCATGAGGAGAGGTCTTCTTACTTTGTCTACATATGTTAGATGCCAGGGAAGCTTTTTCCTTCCCTTGAGTATCGTTGATGAAACTCAACACAAATTATATGATGACTATCCCTACTTGGCTTCTAATCTGGGCTTGCAATTGTGCAAGAAACTTTCACTAGTCATTATGTTATTTATAACTAACTAAAATAAAATGAAGCAAAGACAGATCACCAATGTAAATTCAGAGGTTAACATATGTTGTGCATAGAGAAGCATGGACTGTTACTATTTAGGAATGCAAGAGTACCTTGGCCTGGAATTTAACCCTGATTCTAAACATTTTAATTCATCAACTAAAGTTGAGAGTCTTGAGAGTTGAGACTATCCTTTGATCCAACGTCTAAGAATACTCATTTATCTTCTGTTTTCCGTTGCATGAACTTGGTGTGGATCTGTAGGTTAGTAGAAAAGGTGGAGATTTAAAAGGAAAGTAGATGTTCAAGATGAAGACACTATAGCAAGGATCAGATGATTCTTCCCTTCTTTTACTCATAATAATTCTTTCTGCATCTTGTTAGAAGTCAATAGAACAATTTAACTCTTATGTGTGGTCATGACAAATTGTGAGTGTAACTTGTTGCAGTGTGGACAAGGAACGACTGATGACGTGCTAAGCCCGGCTTGTGTATCCTCTTTGCTTGGTATTCGAATTGAGGCAGTTGCAGCTGGCTTATGGCATAGTGTCTGCATATCTGCCGATGGTGACGTGTATGCTTTCGGAGGTAATCAGTTTGGACAGCTAGGAACTGGTTCTGATCAGGCTGAGGTACATCCTTGTTCAAGTTTGGTTTTTTTTTTTTTTTTTCTGTTGCTATTTTAATCTGACTCGAATCTGGGTACGAGAAGCACAAATCGAAGTGTCAAACACTCCATGTCTTAGCTTTTGAGAAATTGAGATGATTCATATGGGTATCCGAAGCACGTATCTTAAATTCTGAGATATTGAGATCATATCCTAAAACGAGTATATGGGTACTGAGAAATGTCTTCAAAACAAAATATTGATTATGAATTATGTACCTTTTAGTTTTAAAGTGAAATTGAGAGATGCTTGATACATAAGCTTTCCCATTGTCAGTTGTCATAAATAATTAAATATGCTTTGTTACCACTCATTTTCTTCTACACTTATGCAACCTACATCCTGTAGTAGTGTCATATACATAATTGTTGAGTAGAATTTTTATGCCATATCTTTGCGTATCATGTCGGACACGGACATGACTAGGATATGCTTAGAATGGAATAGTCCAAGCAAATAGGTTTTATGGGTTTCATTGGCGGGCTTGTTTCTTGGTGGTACACTTTTAGCATCCATATATGGAATGTATCTGTTTCTTTTTGGGGAATCTTTGAACGACCTTCGTTTGCATGTTCGGTGTAATCATGAAGAAGGTTGTGTTTTATGAGAGTAATTTAATTAACAATATATTTATTTCAGACTCTCCCAAGACTATTGGATGCACCAAGTATAGAAAACGTTAATGCGAAGATAATATCTTGCGGGGCTCGCCACAGTGCCATTGTTACAGGTATCAATCAAAGTGATGTCCAGTTATGTTTTTAAGTTATCCTCCGTATAATGGATACAATTCAGTATTCTGGAATTACTTAATATAGATTGAGGGACTATATAGTAGTACTGTACTCCGTAAACTGTACACCCCCTTCGTTTCAGTTGACTTACATAGTTAGTTCAGAGTACGGAGTAGAGAGTACTGAGAATTTGCTGATACTTGTTCAGTTATTCTAGTTAGCCGTACAAGTGTTTTATTACGGAGAATCTGTTATGATAAAACAAAACAAGATGAAAGTACAACAAAAACCAATGCACTCGACAAATGAGTCACATTCATATAACAAAGATGTCGCATAGAGCTGCTATATGATTGCCCACATTTCAACGTGGCCATTTCACCACATAGCCCCTGTGCATCATCAACTTAATTTTACGGTCTTTTTTTTCTTTTGCTTTCGGTAGGCATTCATATTACATATCTTGATGGTAGGATTTTCGCTCATATTTATTCCTTGCCTGACCTGTAGAGAACGGAAAAGCCTACTGCTGGGGTTGGAATAAGTATGGACAGGTAAGTGAATCTTGGCTCACACACACACATGCATGAGATAGACATTGACCCACACTAACACCCCCGTTTCTATGTTACAGCTTGGATTAGGCGATGTGATAGACCGCAATATTCCGTCAGAAGTAGAAATTGAAGGGCGGATGGCAAAAAACGTCGCATGTGGCTGGTGGCATACACTTCTCCTAGCGCAGTCCGTCACTTGAGAGACAAAAGTGGGGGTTTTGTTAGGTTAGTGAGTGGTATTCCATCCGACTTTGAGATGTGCAAGTTACCGATCAAAAGACAAAAGACAAAGGGATGATTTGGGTGTAATTAGCATAGGGTGTATAATTGACCATTCTTTCAGGGCTAGGATCTGATGTTAGCTTCCCTTAATTTCCTTGCTTTTCTGGTACGATTTTACCAGAGTGGTGTATATCTTGATTTGCTGCTGTCGGGCTGACTATTCTCGAGTGCTTCTCAAATAAACTCTGCCGGTCTTGTTTCTGTGGGTTGTCAGCTTTGATGCTAACGAATTTTGAACCGAGTTACAGGTACCATTTTTCAACCACTTTTCAACTACTTGACTGGTTAACTAGCTGATAATTATCATATAAAATCCATATGTGGCCGCCGATGTCTTGTTGGATTGTTAGAATCTTTGTGGCTGTTTGTCGGGCTGACTATCCTCAGAACTCTCTATCCTCGGAACTCTCCCGATGGACCCGTGTGTTTGATAATGGTACCATGCAGATTTTTTCTTTTCAACGCCGGTAAATTGCTAGTCGTCCGAGTAAAGCCAACAGACCTTTTTTATTTAATTCTAGATTTTTCTAAACCTCTTACTTCACTTACCTCATTACTCCATCTCTCGTACATCAGTATCTCGGCTTACTAACATTACCAGCTAATTGATACAATTTCTGGAAACTCTTGCTCGGATTTAATTAGTATAATTTCTGAAAAATAAGTTTTGATTAAACAGCTGGTGTCAGGTAACTAATACCCATCAAATGCAAGAAATTTGATTAAAGTGGCCAAATTTGTGTTGGAATCAATTGGTATTTGAAGAAATGGTAGAGGGTATATTGTAGTACAGTACACAGGCTTGTGAGAAGTTGGGTTTGCGAGGAAGACTGTTCTTGCACCATTGACATGGTGCCCAATTGGCCATGGTCTTCTAATGCACGCTGTGTCGCTGCTTAACTAACCCAAGGATGACTCTTGAACCCTTAAAAATCGACTATGGTGTCGTGTGCCACAAACGAATCACCCATGGTGGTCTTGTCAACCTAAGCAAGGGAATTCAGCGATTGACCTTTGAGATAGCATTTCTCCCAAGATATTAAGGGAATAGGGTCTAGTCGGGCCACCGCCTGCTGACGACAGAACATCATGCACCAAAAAAAAAGAAATAAAAAGATGTAGACAATCAAACAGCACCTTATCTTGAAGCACAAAAGAAGTAGAATCATTGGTGTAAGCAAATTTCAGTGACGACTTACCTTGGGAAAACCTTTATTATTGGAATATGCAGAGTAATTTATACACCAATTGAAAGTTGAAACCGATAAATTTAATGCTCTAGTAATAAGACAGGCATCTGGCAGTACATATACTCATACTAACATGCCCCAAATTTGTTACTGGAAATTTGCATCTCAATAATTCTTTAAGAACGCAAACAATTTTCAGAATGTGAGTGCTGCTGCCCAGTTTTAGAATGAAGAGTACAAAGGACTTCCAAGTCATAACTTACAACAGTACAAATACTAGGATTCTGTAGATCAACCAACGACAATTAAGCGAAAAAAAAAAAACCGAAGAAAAGAAAGAAACAGTAATGGTTCCAAAACCAATATAAAAAAACCGAAACAGCAATTTATGATCGCAAAGCAAAGACCCAAGGAACTTCACTTGACTTCACTGGCGAGAAATCCGTTTTCTAGTTCCTAGGTGTTGCCCACTCAACTCTGAGAATCAGATTATCATAACCATATCCATTAAGCTTATTGATAGCTCTCTGAGCATCTTCCTTATTGACAAAGTTCACAAACCCAAAACCTCTACTCACACCTGTCTTCTGGTCAATAGCAACATATACGCGACTAACTGCACCAAATGGACGGAAAAGCTCTTGCAAGTCAGGCTCCCTTGTATCCTCTGATAAGTTGGTCACTCTCACAGAGTTCTCCTCATTTCTACGCCTCATGTCGCTTACGGCTGGCCTCTCGGCCCCAGCTCTCATGCTTGGAGGCACGTAAGCCCCCTTTGTTGCACTAGGCCCTGCGGGGCCGGCGTCGACCGGGGGCTTGTCAAGAGCAACATCACCCTGTGGGGCCAGGTCCTTGTAGGGACATCTGGATGTCCAATGGTCACCTTTTTTACCACATGTCCTGCACAGCATGAGGGCACCACCGGTTCCTTTACTTAGCTGCGCCAAGGGATCACCCGCCGCCTTATTTTCTTCTTTTTTGGTACCTACAGAAGCTTTTTGTCAATACTCCGTAATAGACAGATATAGAAAGATCAAGCATATAAACAAAGTTAGAGAAATGTATAAAAACATGCGATTAGTAGATCAAGAAAAAACAGTTTTCCTTGACTCCTCGGTATGGTGCATATGATGGTAATGGGGTCATTTTGGATCATTAATGATTAATTGAGAGATGCAGAAGAGAGAAAGGGTTAATTATTTAGATAATTAAATGATTCATTGAGACATGCATAAAAGTGACGATACCTTTTAAGGGGGAGTGTTGTGGTGGCTGTAAGGCCGACTCTAGATTTATGGTGATTAAGGGGAAGAAGAGTGTATGACCACGTGTGTGTATCGTTGAGAGGATAAAAGTGTGTTGGGTTGATTACACTATGAGATATCCCCCCCTAAATGCACTTTCTTTTCCACCTAATCGAGGCATTCGACAAGCTCCCAAGTCAATAATTGTACCGTGTCACCTACGCCCCGAGCCAAAAGGAACTCATATGCTATAGCTATGAGCTTAATTGCTTACGCCTAGATTTCGAGCTAAACAAAAAGCAGATTATTCAAGGAATACCAAACCCCTTTTGCATCAGACCTCAATCCTTCTAAACAATCTAACATAACTAAAATTTAACTCAGTGACCTTCCAAAACATATCCAACTCAAGTATAGAAAATGTCATCATGCCGCTACACCACAATAATTCCAAAAGATATCAACTTTCTCGAGAATGTCATCACAAAGTCACAGAACAAAACCAACACATAACATACATAATACACCAAAACAACAAAATTATAAAAACCCAAGCTTTGAATCACCTAACTAAATACTCCACAGATAAAAATTAGGTCCCAGCACACGACAGAAAGGACAAATAATTAACAGACACCAACAAACACACGTAGAAACCCCATTATAGCACATGCAACCTGCGTTCCGGGACTATAAGAAACAAACATCACATAGCTCTAAGTTTCATTGCCTCTGCACCAGTTTTTGAGCTAAAGAAACACGAGCCAATTCTAGGACTAAAAAACCCCTTTTGCATGAATTTAATCCAGTCTTGTACTCTTGTTCCTCCAAAACAATCTACCAGATTGAAAATTTAGCTCAAAGACTATCAAGGACACATCTACAACACCGAAGTTCCAAAAGATCACAACTTTCAGAAGAATGCCAACACCAAACTTCGCAATATCACCATCACCAAGTGACCAGTAATAAATAAGTGAGAAAGCAACAAGACAAGAGCCAACAAAATACCACAAATCAATAAAATTATGAAACAAAACCTTCAAATTAAACAATTAATTAACAGACTCGTCAAAATCAAGGTCACAAACACAACATAAAACAGTCATAAAAACCCATCACACAGATTCAAAATTAAGTCCAAAAACACAACAAGGAAACCCATTAACAAACACTCACATAACAGTACTTGCCACTTGCCACTCGCATCCCGACATCATGCATTTATGAGTTTAATTGATTGCTTATGCTCAAGTGTTCAAGCTAGAGACAAATGAGATAATTCAAGGAATGTAAACCCCTTCCATATTTGATCATGTTCATCAAAAACGATCTCCTAGACCTAAATTTAGCTCAAAGACTATCAAAAACAAACCTAACATAAGTTCATGATATATCATCATGAAGCTACATCACAAAAATTCCAAAAGATCAAAACTTTCACAACAATCTCATTCTCAAATGACAAAAAGTAATTAAAATTAAAAAACAACATACCCAAAAACAAAAACAAAAAATTGTTAAACCAAACTTCAAGTTTTAATAAACATAGCTACCAAATTGTTTATCAAAAGAACATTCCCAAAACAGAAAGGTAAAAATTTGACTGAGACACCCTAATATGGAAATAGTAAACAAATGAACGGGACGGAGGGAGTAATAAACTAATCAAATTAAGGTGACAAGAACACCTATAAGAATCGATCACACAATTAACCAATCAATCAATACATGAACCACACTATTACCTTCGTTCCATTCATTTGTTTACCTTTGATTAAAATAACCCTCGCAACGAATTAAAAAAAGGTAAACAAATAATTGCGACAAAACACGAAAAATAAAAAAACACAGAAAGCCCATCAAACCTGGAGCTTGAGGACGTTCAAGGTAAATCTCCTCAGTAGAAACCATGGTAAGACGACTACCAACTTCCTCCTTAACCGCATCACCAAACTTGGGCCACGACCTACGCTCCACGGCGCGTTTACTCAGACGCGCCTTGGCAAGCTTGCGTGTGCGCGTGGTGGTAGTGATCTTAACCTTATGACCTTCTTCATTAAACTTGTATTCAATAACCTTCTTGATGCCATTTTCATCTGGACCAATTACTTGTTTTGGTGGCAATAGAAAGTCCAAATCTTCACCGTCTTCTTCTTCGAGTTCTCCCCATCGTAGTTTTCGCGGTTTCTCGGTTTCCACGCCCATGATTTTCGCGGGGTTTGTTGGTGGTGACGGCGAATTGGGAGAGAGATGAGGGTGGAATTAGGGTTTGTGAATTTGGGGATTTCGGGGTGATAAGAGAGAGGAGGTGTAAGAATTTGTTGTTATGGGCTATGGATTTAATTGAGAATTGGGCTGTTTTTTTGGTACGTTGATGACTGAATGGGTGGGCTGAGAATCGGGATGGGTGCTGCTAAAGAGGGTCGACAATTCTAATTGTCAGACAAATTTTAACGAACTATCTAAAATACTTTCGTTGTGTGTGTGTTTTGAATCTCTTAGTGCTTTGAACGAATATTACAGAGTCTCGCTAACCCAATTTTTTTTTTTTTGATTTAACAAAAGGGATAAAAATCTCAGAGACCTATCGCGAGTAGGGTCTCAAAAAGTTTACAGGAACCGGAAAAATAACAAAAATACATAAGACAACCAAATACCGCATTTACACTATCCTTTTCGCCTTCCACGTTCTTATTGTTTGCCAATTGTTTAGTCAATCTTCTAACGTAAAGGGTAAGTTCTCCTTCCAAGCTTTGCACCACAAGCCGACTTTTAAAAAAATTGTATCCCTTATACACGACCACTTGGGCGTCTTTTTCTCAAAAATAGCTTCATTTCTTAATTCCCAAATGACGGCGACAATCGCGATGAAAAATGTTTCCCAAAGTCGTTTCTCCAAACCCACAAAGTGGGAGTCAATCCATATAAGAAAAGCATCGTCAATCTCTCCGGGACAAATCCAAGTCATTCCCCAAGCATCGCTAATACCACTCCATACTTGTCATGAAAACTTACAATGCAAAAATAGATGGCTAGGCGTCTCCAAACAATCACCACAGAAAATGCAAGTCATCTCCTCCCAAGTCAGCGTCTTCCATTTCATTATCCTATCCCTTGTGTTCACCTTTTTCCAAAGTATTGCCCAAAGGAGTATTTCATATCTTGGTGGTGCAAGTCCTTTCCAAACATGGCTAAACCATTGCTTGAGGTTATTCTGAGCATACTTCAATTGTAGAAAGCATCGATAAAAGATTTAGCAGTTGTTGGACCATATGAGTTCACATATGTTAAGTGTTTTGATAATGACTACGTCTATGTCTACATGTTATATTCTTGTGCTCGTAATCGTTTGTTTAGTCTGTGATTAGAATAAACAAAGGCTACACTACAAGCTACGATTTGTGAAGATCTAATGACCATCGATATACAAGCAATGAAGATCATATAGATTTGATGGAAGATTACAAATGATATAACAAGCTTGAATTATATCATTGAAG
>JAGPOY010001906.1:0-15949 GCA_018983105.1 Silene uniflora
AAAATACGACCTTTGTGAATACGGATTTGCAAATTGTTTTACATTGAGTGGGAGAAATGTAATTGGATATGAGAATTGGTTATCGCACTTACACTTGTACGGACAAGTGGGAGTTTGTTGGAGCGAGTGTCCTCCACAGTAAGTGTGATAACGTTATTGCACGTACACTTGTACGGACAAGTGGGAGATTGTTGGAGCTGGTGTCCTCCACAGTTAGTGCAATAATTTTATTGAAACTCTCAAAGGATCACAGGGTATACTTTGTATTATTATCAGTTGATCCACGTTTATCAATAACGGTTGGCTTGCTAGATAAGTTTGATGTTATTGTCATACAGATGGCGGTGATCAACTGGTCCCTAAAAGTCACACCTATAGGACACGTTTGAGAGATATGACGGTATGAAAATACAGTCATGTTGATGCCTAATACGACTAAACGGTTAGTCGGAGTAATTGACTACGAGATTAGTCAATGTGATGTTGAGATAATTATTTAATACAGATTAAATAATATTGGCTAAGACGGATTAAACTGTTAATTTGTAAATTAAATATAAACGGTTATATTTAATTAATGTATATAATGGGAGCTTAGACGGATTAAATGATTAATTCGTAAATTAATATAAACGGTTATATTAATTAAGCTTATTATACAATATTGTCATTTTAATGTTGTCAGACCATTATTAACATTTCGACTGCAATTGTATAGCGAGTTGATATATTAATATCCGACACTCTATTGACAATTTATAATCAAAACCCGTAAAATACATTTTAGCGAAATGGGTCGATCTATTCGTTAGAATAAGGTGAGAGCGGAAAGCCCACTCTCACCCTAGTGAACCGGCCGAATGATACAAAGGAGAGGACTTAACTACCGTTCTCAATTCTTAGCACGATTTTTGGGAATTTCTACTCGACTACTCTTGTAATTCGGTATTATCGTTTCTTCTAATTCTATTCAATCATGTTGTTCATTATCTCTTTCATAGCTATTGTTATTTCTTCTCTCGTTATGCGTAGCTAATTCTATCGCTAGGATTTAGGGTAGTCATGGCGTAGGAAGGACGATACGATTTTGTACCCATAATTTAGTCTGTATGTTTTTGTTGCATTTAATATCCGTTAACTGTGTGAGTCGACGCACTCAATTGACTGTCTCGAAACCCTCTTGACCTGGATCGAAAGATTGGGATAGAGTAGTTCTGCAACGAGCGTTAGGATCATACTAATCAGGGTGAAAGCTAAGTTAGTATTATCTTAGGGTGAATAGCGAACCGAAAGGACCTTTTCGTTACTCACGGACTGAATTTAGGGCGCTTTATTATGTTTAGTCCGGACTTAGAAGCCATGGTGAACCGACAATCCTAGTGTTCTCTCTCCCTGTTTGCTCTTCCTTTATTACTCCCTCCTTTAATCTTTTAGTTTTTAGATAACAAATCAAACAACCCCCGAAATCGGTTACTTTAGACGGGCTTAGTAAATTACAGATTACCCATCTCTCTGTGGATACGATCCCGACTACCTCTACTACATTTTAGTTGAGACCAGTTGGTTTTATTTTTGATAGGATTGCGACAGCCGTGTCAATGAGATTCCTTCAACAATTAATCAAGAAATTAAGAGTAATAACTTGGGGTTGACCTTACCTAAGGCTTTATGTTTCTCACCCTCATTTCCTATAAAAAGGGTGTTGAATCCAACACTTTTGGACATCTTCTTCACACACTTTTTACATATAATTTTCCTCCTAAAATTGTCTCTATGTTTAGTAGTTAGTTTAGTTTAGTTTAATTTATCATTTACATTTTTTTGTAAACATTTTTTTTTTTTTGATAAAATGTAAGTATTATATATCAAAAAAAGTCACCATAACGTATGAGAAGTTATGTGTCGGAGAGACAACCATAATCAACCCGTACCAAACAAATGAAAAGGCCAAATTGACCCAGCCCATTTGGAAACAAAACAGCCAACACACATAACAACAAAAAGAAATAGACGCGAGAAACATTCAGTCAGACATCAAAAACCAGATCTCGCACTTCATCTTCCCCAAATCAACTTCTCTTTACTTCTCCACTATTCGATGAAACAATGACCACCTGCTATAGTGTGCCCTTCATCTCAGTAGATCAATCACCCATCTGAGGTCGTCCCTATGGAGCTTCTCCCACTTCCGACTTCGCATTTTCCTTTTCATTTCATCAATAATATCCTGAGCAAGCCTATCTGGTGTTATCAAGGTGAATTCGTGTTTGCAACTGTTTCACTGTTTCCAGATGTGATAAATGCAAGAGTTAATAATTGCATTAACAATACCTAATTTAACCTTCGTCCCAGATCTTGTTCGTCGCCAGTTAAAGATATCCTGAAAAGGAAGAGATGTTCCAATCCAGGGGCCGATCTGAGATAGCACAATCCTGCTATACGAACACTCAAAGAAAAGATGATTCAGGCTTTCAGAGGAGGCACCACACACATAACATATATCATCTTCACAGATCCCTAAGCTATACAGTTTATCCTTCCTATTCATGTTTCCATGATGATAAATCCAAACCACAAAACTGTGTTTAGGTATAGTCCATTCATTCCAGACCATCGGATGCCATAAGACCCCATTCCCCTTTATTCGTAGGAATTCATAACCCCTGACAATAATGCAAGGATGATGAATGTTCCATTGCTGTTGTTGATAAGCCATGTTAAATTTCAATCTGATTTGGCACACCTTCCTCCAATACCATGAAGAATAATTAGTAGGAGTATAGCTGAGCCAGTCAGTACCCTTAAGGTAGATACTGTGAACCCATCTAACCCACAGTGCATCAGGCTTGCTTGCAATCCACCACACTAGCTTGCCCACAGCAGCCTGATTCCAAAGGATGTCATTTTTTAACCCTAATCCCCCTTCCTTCTTAGGTCTACAAATTTTGTCCCAAGACACTAAGGGAATTTTCCGTGACTCCACTCCTCCATCCCAAAGAAAATTCCTGCACATTCTCTCAATGCTATTCATAACTCCTGTAGGAAGACTAAACATTTGAGCCCAGTAGTTATGAAAAGTCTTTAACACGGCTCTGGCCAGAATTAGTCTACCAGCATATGATAATTTTCTTGCTCCCAAAGTTCTTATTCTAGTAACAATCTTATCAATCAAGGGTTTACACTCCTTACCCGACAATCTAGTTGTCTTAATAGGTACCCTTAGGTATTTAAAGGGGAGCTTTCCTTCAATCAGCCCAGAAACTTGCATGATATCCTGCTTCAACACATTGTTTACCTTATTCAGATAAATATTAGATTTACCCTTACTCATAGCAAGCCCAGAAGAGCTTGAGAATGTGGCAAAGGTCCTGAGGATTAGCATCATCGAGTTTGTATCTCCTTTACTGAATAATAAGAGGTCATCTGCAAACATCAGGTGGGTTAACTTCATAGGTTTGCAGAAAGGATGGTACTTAAAGGGCTTATTACCAGTTATAAAATTGAGGAGCCTGGATAAGTATTCCATGCAGATAGTAAAGAGCAAGGGAGATAGCGGATCTCCCTGCCTCAGACCTTTTTGACCTTTAAAAAAAGCCAAACATATTGTCATTGAGAGTGAGAGAATAACTAGCAGTCTTGACACATTGCATTATCCATCCCCTGAAGATGATAGGGAATTTCAGTGTAACAAGCATTTGCTCAAGAAAGCCCCACTCAACAGTATCATAGACCTTTTGGAGATCCATCTTAATCAAACATCTGGGTGAGGAAGCTTCCTTTTCATAAAGCCTAATAAGATCTTGGCAAATCAGGATATTTTCCATAATACTTCTTCCATGAATGAATCGCCCTTGAGTGGGAGAGATAATATCAGGTAGAACCAATGTCAGCCTGTTGCATAGGAGCTTAGAGATACACTTGTAAATCACATTATAGCAGGCAATAGGTCTAAATTCAAGAACAGTTGAAGGTCTATCCACTTTAGGGATCAAAGTAATTAGAGTGGCATTAATTTGTTTGAGTATCAGACCAGAAGTAAAAAAATCAGACACTGCGTGGCAAACCTCCATACCAACAGTATCCCATGAGTCTTTAAAGAATTTACTAGAGTACCCATCCGGGCCAGGGGCCTTGTCATCAGGTATATGGAAAAGCACTTCTTTTATTTCCTCATGAGTAACAGGCTTCATAAGCATCTGAATGTGATCCATGTTACATGTCTTACCCTGCTGAACAATACTTGTCTTGACTGTAATGGTATGTTTCTGAGAACCCAGGAGCTAGACTCTGATAATACCTCAAAAAGCTTGTTGAATGCCTATCTCCTCAGTGTATAAATGACCTGATTGATCCTTGATTTGATGAATGACATTATGAGATCTCCTAGCCTTGATAATACCATGAAAATAAGCAGAATTAGTATCCCCATCCATCATCCAGTGAGCTTTGGCTTTTTGTTTCAAAAAAGCCATCTTAACCTGATGTAACCACACAAAATTCTTATTAGCCTGAACTTCTTGTCTCACTAGGTCAGCATCCCCAGGATTAATCTGCAACTGTCTTTGTAGAGCAAGTAACTCAGTTTCAGCAAGGTCAGACTTATTCTCCACTTCAGAAAAACAACTTTTATTCAGCCTCTTAAGATAAGGTTTCAGGATTTTTAGTTTCCTAATCACCCTGTACATCTTAGTTCCCACAATATCTTGGCCCCATACATTCCTAACACTTTCCTGGAAATCAGGTGAAGTGCTCCACATATTGTAATATTTGAAAGGACTGTGTTTGATCTGAGTGTTTTCAGTAACCCCTACCAAACAAGGAGTATGGTCCAAGTGACCCTCAGGCAGAAAATTAGCAAAATAATCAGGCAACTCAATAGACCAATGATGGTTAATAAACATCATATCCAGCCTAGTATACACTCTTGTCTCAGGAGGTTGCTTGTTATTCCAAGTATAAAAAGCTCCAGTTGTAGTCATGTCACTGAATATACATTCCTCGTCAATGCAATCCACAAAAGGCTCCACCTCGGCATGAGATATATTACCCCCTAGTCTCTCATTAGCTCTGGTCACACAATTGAAGTCTCCTCCCACTGCCCATGGGCCAGTCATCTGTCTAGCAAGCTGCTTAAGATGTAACCATAAAGTCTCTCTAGCTTCAATCTCATTAAAGGCGTAAACCATTGTATAATAAAATTGCTGCTGAGAGACAATGTCAGTCACTAACATATGTATGAAGTGAGCATTGTATTCTAAAAACGAAATGTTCACAAGCGAAGGATTCCAAAGAATCCAAATCCTCCCTCCTTTATGATAATTGGAATTAGTAGAAATACACCAATCTTTGAAGACATTGGAGACAGTTTTATTCTGGTTTTGAGGTTTAATTTTAGTCTCTAATAATCCAAAAAAACCAACTTTATTACTCAAGATGAACTTGTTAACTAACTTTTGCCTCACCTCCCTATTCATACGCCTTACATTCCAAAAACCAAACTTAATCATGGGGTAAGGTTAATAGGATCAATACCACTTAAATCAAATGCAGCTTTAGGAGAACTCACTCCACTCAACACCTCTTTATAAGTTAGAGACGTTGAGTGATATGTACCCCTCTTCCCATTCACCTTGATAGGAGCCAAGGAGCCACACTCCTGCCCCTTGGAAAAATTCACAGGTGTTAGTTCACCATCATCTTGTGTTTGACTGGTTATGATATTCAACTTTACATGTTCTTGATTTTGAAGTGCATCTGTTTTGGCAGGTTGAACAGGCAAAGTGCTAGTGGCCTTCTTCTGGACAGGCCTCCAAATCTTCTTGACTGGTGCCTGAACAGGTTTGCCAACCCTACAATTCTCCTTCTCATGTCCAATGTGCTTACACTTCATGCACAAACAAGGCTTCCATTCATACTCTACCTTAACTTCCAAAAGTTGATGCTTTTCATCTTTTAATTTCACAGTATTAGGGAAAACCTGATCTAATTTTAATTCAACCATGACCCTTGCATACCCAAGCCTAATTTTTCCTTCAGTGGCTTTATCACTTTTAACAAAATTTCCAACACGAGAAGCAATTTTAGGTAAACTCTTACCCCAAAATTTAAGTGGGAGATTTTGCAAACGAATCCAGGCTGGGACACACTTCACTTCCTCTTTGACTAACTCAACATCTGGTACCCACGACCTAATAATCATAGGTTTATTATTAAACAGGAAGTACCCACTTCCCAACACTGCCTGCTTCATTTCTTCTGTTTGAAACCGAGCCAAAAAGACTCCATTAGGCATGAATGAGATTTTATCAATTGTATACTTACTCCAAATTCTTTTCAGGAAGTTCTCCACCATCTGCCAAGGAGGGTTTGCACCAACAATGAAGCCAAAAACAGCATTTTGCCAATATTTTAGCTCCTCTTGGACATCATCCTCAGTCAACTGAAGGAGATCTGATTCATCCTCGTCAATAATCTGAAGAATTTTCTTGCCATGTCTTTGGTACCAGACCCCATCATCCCCAATAATATCCTCATCAGATGCTTGTATCTCCGCATCAGTCTCAACAACAAGGTCCTCGTCCGGAAGCACAGGGATTCCAGTGATTTCATTGACACTTTTTGTTTTCAAACTTTCCTCGGTATTAGGGTGTTTCATTATTTGAATTTTTGCAAATTGTAAACCAAGATTTATTAAAGATGTAATAGAACTATGTCGATTACTACCTTTAATGTGATTCTTAGCAGCTACCATCAAAAGAGGATGTTAATGGCAACGTAGGCTTAATTCGGCATAGCCATCTTCTCTCTAGGTTTTTAGTATAACAAGTGTTGTTGACTTGTTGATTACGTACTAATATTGTAAACATTTCCCTTAAGCAATTTCAAGTATTATTTCCATTACATTGTTCTACATTTCCATTTTCATTCAAGGTAATTTCATTTCTATTTCCATTATGTTATTTATTTCATTAGTTTACATTTCTTTACATTTCATCATGTTAGAGTAGTTTCTTTTGTCTAGGGACTAAAGGAAGCCGTGCATAAATTGTTCTTGCAATTGTTGAAATAGGATAAATTAATACCGATAAATTGTTTTTATCACATGCTCGTTTTGCTTTGATTAATATTTGTTTAACATACACAAACAATTGATTAAGTGGGTTAATTCGTTCTATAAGTCGAGAGACACGGAACTTGAGTTAGACTTTGCATGTGTTAGTAGAATGACCTAGTAGTCGAGAGCCTCTATGACCCATTCTATGGTTGATGCTAATATCGAAATGCTAATGTTGTAAGACGGGTATCTTTAAGCCTAAACATTAATCACATTTATCAATTCTTATTTTAACTTGAGCATTTACATAATTTGCATGTGTGACCCAACTTACCTAGACTTTTCTTTTATTATTATTGTTTCATCACCAACCCAACCAATCGTTAAACCGACTTAGATAAAATTCACCCCATAACAACTATTTAATAAAACACCGAGCTCTCTATGGATTCGACCCCTACATACTACATTAATTTGTTGTATCGTTAGGTTATTTTTGCATAGGTGTGCGATAGCCTATCAAATTTTAGCGCCGTTGCCGGGGAGCACGGTTTTGTTTGCTATTAGTTGTTGAATTTTATCTTGTTTTCTTTTGTCTCGAGGAACACTTGTTCCTTTAGATTTTTCTCACGGTTTTCTTGTAGTTTTAGTGCCTTTTTTTTCAGGTGGTGAAACTATCTCAAGGGAAATCCCATATCCATCCGATGGCCGTATTTCCTTTCCTTCAAGAACAAAACCAACCTTTTCATGACTATTTGTCTCGATTTGACGAATATGTCAATTATATTGCTTCTCTTGGATTTATTTATCGTGAATTTGAATTGGTTCGGGTTGTAATTGAAGGAATAAATGCCGAGTCTCGTGATTTAGCTCTTTACATGACTAATGGGAGTCTTTACGGCATGCGTATTGGGGAGCTTTGGATTTTTCTAAGGTCCATGGCCGACCAATGTCGGGAGGTAGCCCGCCAACAAACTTTGTCGCCGAGTTTTGAAGAAGAAATGTCTCCACTTTTGGCTCTAGTGCAACAAATGGGCTAACGATTGGATGCAAAAGATTTACCAATACTTGTGCTCGTATCCAACAAATGCTCGACCAATTGGAAGAAGAAAGTAAGCAATTGACCAATAATTTTTCTCCTCCGCCCTCCCAATGTGAGTCTTTTCCTCCTAATGACCCCGAATTATTAGATGACGATGACGATGGTCCGACTTTTATTATTGAAAGTCACCCCATTGTTGTCCCAATCGACCCTTTCGTAGAGGAGGTAAAAGCAATGCTTGACTTGAGTGAAATTGAGCCCGTTTGTCATAAAGAGAATGAGGTTATTCCCGAGACCTTAGAAACCGTTGAGACACCATTCAAGTTAGATATAGTTGACCCTTTCGTGGTTGAGGAAGGACTTAGTGATGAACACATAAATGTTAAGTGGGGTGAACCCCCAATTTTTTATAAGTCCTACCACCTAGAGTTTTCGTACCCCCAATTTGAGACCATTTATGATAATAATTTGTGCACTAACGATTTATTTCATGGTCTTAAGGGTGATGCTCCATCTCTTGCTGATGAGTGGAGTGATACGGTGGTTCTATACGAAATTTCTAATGAGCAATTTGATAAGATTTATCCTTCCTTGCCTTTGCTCTTTCATGCTTTAATCTTATCAATTGCTTCCATATTCTTGTGTCTTGTTCATGCGCAGGAATATGATAAACTCCTAAGGGCGTTGACATGCTTTTTAAGGAGGAGGAAGGAAGCTGATCGGATAAATTAGTTTTATTTACGTTTTAAGACAAGTTATGGTTTTTTTGGACAATTTCAATTTCAATTTGGTTTGACGTAATAGTTAGCAATAAAATATTTAGCTTGCTTAGTATGTAGTAGCTTGTCTTTAATTTTGCAGGTGCTTTGGTACATGAATTGGACTACCCCGTTTTCAAGCTAGCTTGGGGGAGGCTTCTACATTTTAGTATGCTATCTTTCCTTCCTTTATTTTTGCAAGTGTCATCCCATCTCCCTTATTTGTTTTTGTTTGTCCTTCTTTGTGTCCCACATTGAGGACAATGTGTGTTCTAGCTTGGGGGAGAGATTTAGTGTGTCTAGTGTAGATTTAGTGAGAATTTTTGAAAAATTTGTGTTGGTTTTTGTTCTAATTCTTTATTTGTCCTAATTATGCCCTCTTGTTTATCCCATAAATAGCTTGATAGCTTTTGATTCGTTATTATTGACGGGATTTAGCATGCATGGGTATGTCTTGACATAGTAGGTGGAAGATGAAAATTGAACCAAGTAGGCTTGATCTTGATTTTTGGCAAGCTAGAAATGGTAAGGTAGAGCCTCCTTAAGACCGATGCATCCATATCCGGTCTCTCTTAGGTGAGTGGTAGGTGTCCTTATGGTGTGTGTTACATCAAAACGCACAAGTATGGTTCTTATTTCATCTCTTTAAGCATTACTTTCATAATTGCTATGCATTTTTGAAGCCTTTCACATTGAAAATTGCCTATTTCTAGCCTTTCCTTCACATGTTCATATTTGCCTAGCTACATATAAATTGTCTATCCTTGTTAAGCTAGTAGCTACATTTTGGTGTTGGGATGCTCAAATTGGGATGTTCTCTAAAATTTATGTCATTGTGAATTGGTATGGCGGAATTGTTGTTCTTTCCGGATTTGATGAAAGAAAAGAATTGGAAATGAAAAGAAAAAAAACGAAGAAGTGAAAAAAATGAAAGAAACAAAATGATGATAAAATGAAAAAAAAATGTTGTAGAAAGGAAGAAGAAGTTGAATTAAGTAGCTCTCATGTGATTATCAAAATATTTTGGAGAGTTTACTCATGTTTTGTATTGTAAGAAGTCATTTGACATTGTTTTTTACTTCTAATTGGGTTATTTGGGTTGGATTGAACATCCTTATATTTGGTCGTTACTAGCTTGATCACCTAGCCCCTCAAAACCATAATTCATATGTTCCCCATTATTACCCATCACAAAAAGCCTTCTTCTTACCCTTTGGCTTCATTTTTGCTTGCATTTGATTGTTTTGGCTTGAGTTTTGAATTGATTACCATATTAGATTGCGGGCACACTCTCATGGGTCGAGGATAGAT
This sequence comes from Silene uniflora, assembly GCA_018983105.1. Lineage (NCBI taxonomy): Eukaryota > Viridiplantae > Streptophyta > Magnoliopsida > Caryophyllales > Caryophyllaceae > Silene > Silene uniflora. The sequence goes on from JAGPOY010001906.1 coordinate 10,166, forward strand.
GAGTGATTATTCACAAAAAGTTTTACATATAATTGAGTTATGAGTGAACCGTAAGAGTCCGAAAGTCAAAAGATCATGCAAGAGCCGAAAAGTTCCTTTGAAGTCATCCAAGCTACGCCGACATGTAAATCTCATCCATGTTGTTGCTATTCCTTATGCTCATGTTGTTTCGGGATTTGAATCAATTGCTTCTTAGATATTTGGGATTTTTGCAATCGATGGGATGGATTTCTTGCTTGAGGACAAGCAAGGGCTTAGCTTGGGGGAGTTTGATAAGTGCCTAATTTACACATTTTACCCCCCTTATTTTAGCTCTACTTTTCATGTCATTTGGCACTTATCTTAGTGTTTTATGAGCTAATATGTGTATTCTAGTATCTTTGCTTGCTTTGACATGTTTTGTAGGTACTTGAGCTCTTAGAAGCTAAATTCTACTAATATTGCAAGTATAGAGTACAAGGTTAAGTAAGAGAGCAAGATTGAACTAAGTGTTGAAGTTTGCATGGGTTTTGCATGAGATAATTGTTGGATTAATGCAACAATTGTAAAATAAAGTCAATGCAAGTCAAAGCCCAAGTATCAAACTCCAAATTATGGTGGAAACCTTAGGATTCTAAAATGCTTTTGGATGCTCACATGAGAATTTTTTTGATTCTAAATGTTCACTTAAATTGGGTGATTAAGAGGCATTAAGAGGCTTGCATGAGTGATACGTGCATTTTATATAGACTTTTACAGTCCATTTTGGCACGTATTTCTGTGATTCTAAGTGGTTTTATATCGCTTTATGCCCCGAATAGTCTACTTTGGTTTGTTTTGTATTAATTTGCAGATATGAACCGAAATGACGAGAAACCAGCCAATATGGTCCTTAAAGCAATCATTTGAGAGTTGGAATGGTAATTAGCTGCCTTGGAAGCGTGAAGATAGCTGAATGGGATAGAAAGACGAGATAAGTACTCTAAAGCCATCGATCGAGCAATGCTGAGCCTCGATCGACCATTTTCCATGACCCAAGACCTCGATCGAGTAGTGTTATTCTCGATCGAGCACAAGCATATGGCGTACCTGTCGATCGAACAGCCATGATCTTCGATAGACTACCTTCTGGAGCATTTCCCTTGATCGAGTAACTAATGCGCTCAATCGAGGAGGTTTACACTGATGGGCCTCGCAAAATATGGAACTTAAGATATTTTATTTCTTTTGTTAAATAGGACGAAATAGGGATATTAGAGACACTTCTTTCCCTCGGATTTTCTCTTCCTTCCTTCGACTTCCCTTAGACCTAGAACTTAACTACCGTTCTCAATTCTTAGCACGATTTTTGGGAATTTCTACTCGACTACTCTTGTAATTCGGTATTATCGTTTCTTCTAATTCTATTCAATCATATTGTTCATTATCTCTTTCATAGCTATTGTTATTTCTTCTCTCGTTATGCGTAGCTAATTCTATCGCTAGGATTTAGGGTAGCCATGGCGTAGGAAGGACGATACGATTTTGTACGCGTAATTTAGTCTGTATGTTGTTGTTGCATTTAATATCCGTTAACTGTGTGAGTCGACGCACTCAATTGACTGTCTCGAAACCCTCTTGACCTGGATCGAAAGATTTGGATAAGGGTAGTTCTGCAACGAGCGTTAGGATCATACTAATCAGGGTGAAAGCTAAGTTAGTATTATCTTAGGGTGAATAGCGGACCGAAAGGACCTTTTCGTTACTCACAGACTGAATTTAGGACGCTTTATTATGTTTAGTCCGGACTTAGAAGCCATGGTGAACCGACAATCCTAGTGTTCTCTCTCCCTGTTTGCTCTTCCTTTATTACTCCCTCCTTTAATCTTTTAGTTTTTAGATAACAAATCAAACAACCCCCGAAATCGGGTACTTTAGACGGACTTAGTAAATTACAGATTACCCATCTCTCTGTGGATATGATCCCGACTACCTCTACTACATTTTAGTTGAGACCAGTTGGTTTTATTTTTGATAGGGTTGCGACAGCCGTGTCAAATTTTGGCGCCGTTGCCGGGGAGACGGTGTAATTTCGTAGTTTTCTTTGTTTGTCTTTTGTCTCGAGGAATTCGTTCCTTGAGGCAGTTCTCATATTTTGCTCTAGTGTTTAGTGCTTGCAGGTATGCCTAATATTGCGAGCCATTCTGAGCCTAGTGCAAACGATTTGCTGAAGGGACTTCTCTTGCCGACCGCTAATGGGGCTACATTTGGTATCCACCCAGATTTTCTGGATTTGGTGGAACGAAATCTGTTTAAGGGCGCGGTAGGTGAAGACCCGGCTAAGCATGTTGAGCTTTTTACTGATTATTGCTCAACTATTCCGCTACTAGCTGGAGTAACACAAGACAAGGTGAAGGAATTCTTATTTCCTTTCTCCTTGACGGATGATGCTAAAGACTGGTGGAGAGACCTTGATAGGACAGCTGCTGAAGTTGTAGATTGGAGTACATTGGCGATGGCCTTTTTCAGACGGTATTTTCCTCCTTAGCGCACCGCTGCGCTTAGGGGACAGATTACTAACTTCACTCAGTCCGCTGCAGAAAACTTGAGTGAAGCATGGGCCAGGTTCAAGAAATTGGTTCGCTCGGTCCCTCACCATGGGTTTGAGCGATGGTATCTGTGCACCCAATTCTACAACGGGTTACTATACGAGCAGAGAGCTATATTGGATGCCGCTGCGCTAGGGAGATTTCAAGTTAATGTCGCAGATGATAAGGGGTGGCAGTTGATCGAAAACATGGCCACCTATACAGCGAACTATGCAAATCCTAGAAGTGAGTGGGTTAATGACGACGTTGCTAAAGTAATCCCTACAGCTGTGGTAAAAGAGGTCGAAGCGCAGAAAGTTTGTGCTATGGAGGTAGTTTGAGGTAGATGTGGTGAAGAGGGGCACGATCCCAAATCATGTATGGCTGAGCCTGTAAGGGTTCTAGCCTACCGGAAGTTTAAGCAAGGAGGTTCATTCTCCGAGCTTTATGCTGATTTGACCGCCACGAAGAGCCAAGTGCCAGCCAATAATAATCAAGTACTCATCACCCAATCCGAGTACAATGATCTTAAGGCCACCATCCATGAGCAACAAATTGAGCAGAAATCTAGTGCGGATGCTTTTCGCCAATTGCTGGAAAGATGTGAGACAATGTTCTCTGAGAAAGACCCAGTGTTAGCGATAAATTTGAGGAGTGGTCGCACTTATGACGGACCAGAATATACTCCGGAGAGCACTAATGTCGAGCTTACTGATGTCTCGACTGGAACTGAAGCTGATGAAGAGGAAATAATTCGATCGAATAACCCATCTGATCGATCGAGTGAATCTGCTGAGAATAGTGCTCGACCGACTACCCTACTTGGTCGATCGAGTGATGCTGCTGAAGGAAATTCTCGATCGACTAACACACCCGTTCAATCGAGGAGTATTGTTGAAGAAGTGGATCGATCGAGTGAACCTCGGTCTCGATCGAGGGATGCTGTTGCAGAGGACTCTCGATCAAGGGAAACGCCAGTTCGATCGAGAGGAATTGGAGAAGAAAGCGCTCGATCGAGCATTACTGAGCCTCGATCGAGAAATAACCAGCGTACAGAGACGCGTTCTGCTTCTGTACGAGATGAGGTACCCTCCCCTGCTGTGGGGGCGCCAAAGGCTGACAAAGGTAAAGAGAAAGCTGGGGACTCACTTCCAATAGTTAGAGTTCCCTACCCAGGCCGATTGCGAGATACGAAGACGGAGAGACAATTCAACAAGTTCATGGAAATGGTACGCAACATCGAGGTAACCGTTCCCCTTGTTGGGCTAATAACCCAAGTACCGTCTTACGCAAAGTTTATGAAAGATATTATTACGCGTAAGAAGGATCTTGGGGAGATTGCTACAGTCGCTTTTATGGAAGAGTCTAGTAGCCTGATTTTAAGTAAGTCGCCTCCCAAACTAAAGGACCCGGGTAGTTTCTCGATTACTTGTGTCTTAGGAAATGTTGTGATAGATAGGGCGTTATGTGACCTCGGTGCTAGTGTTAGTGTCCTACCCTATTCTATTTTTGTTAAGCTTAATTTGAGTCACCTAAAAATGACCAACATCACCCTACAGATGGCTGACCGATCGGTTAGACGACCCTTAGGTATCTTAGAAGACGTGCCCGTCAAAGTGGGCAAGTTCTTAATTCCAGTGGACTTTAATGTTTTAGATATAGCTGAAGATACCCGTACCCAAATTATTTTGGGTAGACCATTTCTGTGTACAGCTGGGGCCATTATAGACGTCAAACTCGGGCGTTTGACTCTGGGAGTAGGGGATGACTTGATTACGTTTAGTCTGCCTGAGACTTTGTCTAGACCGATGATAGAGGACACATGCTATTCGGTAGATATTATTGGTGAGTCTTCTTATGAGGTTTGGTCGGATTCCCTGGTAAGGGATCCGTTAGAGTCGCTAACGTTGTTAGCTGAGCGTGCAGATTATTCAGATCACGAGGATGCTTTAGAGGAATTGTTCAGGATCGCTACGGCTGAGATGAAGTTGTCGGCTGAAGAGGAGCCGTCGAGTGAGGTGGAGCTGACTGACGCTCAGCTGGAACAGGTAGAGAATCTGGCACATCCCTTGTGTTGAGTCGAGGTAAAAGTTCCTGAGCGTAAGGCTCTTCCCTCCCATCTTCAGTATGCCTTTCTTGATAACACCGAACAATTTCCCGTCATAGTAAGTGCTAAGCTTAAAGATGATCAGCTAACTGCCTTATTGAGTGTTCTTAAGAAAAACAGGAAGGCAATGGGTTATTCATTGGATGACATTAAGGGCATCAGCCCTGATGTTTGCATGCATAGGATTGAGCTTGAGGATGGTCGCAAACCTTGCAGACAGGGTTAGCGAAAGCTGAACCCGAAGATGGAGGAGGTTGTGACGGCCGAGGTTATGAAGCTACTCGATGCAGGTATTATTTACTCAGTTGGGAGTTCAAAGTGGGTAAGTCCTGTTCAGCTGGTACCTAAGAAAGGGGGTACTACGGTTGTGACTAACGAAAATAATGAACTAATACCTACTCGACTAGTGACAGGGTGGCGGATGTGTATAGACTATAGGCAATTAAATGCCGCCACCAAGAAAGATCATTTCCCCCTTCCTTTCATTGATCAGATGATAGAGAGGTTAGCTTCTCATGAGTTTTTCTGTTATTTGGATGGGTACTCAGGGTTCTTTCAGATCCCTATTCATCCGGATGATCAGGAAAAGACTACATTTACCTGTCCTAAGGGTGTTTTTGCTTATCGCAGGATGCCTTTTGGCTTATGTAATGCCCCTACTACCTTCCAAAGGTGCATGATGGGGATATTTTCTGAGTATATAAAGTCTATCATGGAAGTCTTTATGGACGACTTCAGTGTTTATGGGAATGATTTTGAGCATTGTTTAGCTAACCTTGATAAAGTTTTGCAGCGTTGTATCGAGGTTAATCTGGTGCTAAACTGGGAGAAGTGCTATTTTATGGTTAATGAGGGCATAGTCCTTGGGCACTTAGTCTCCAACAGGGGTATTGTGACACCCTCGGTTTTCGCGGAAAAGTAAACATATATTTTAAAGAAATTTTGCATGGATATGTTTGTAATAGGTTCAATTGGGTGAAAACCTGTAAATTTTTAAAACTTTGAACCTGCTAAAAACTTTATCCATTTGAAAGGGTGTCTCAACATACAAGGTCTTAGATCAACGAAAAGGGGATGAGACATAAAAGTTGCGTGGTGTATAAAACACAAAGAGGTGAAAGTGTAAAATTA
>JAGPOY010001907.1:0-14426 GCA_018983105.1 Silene uniflora
TGGCCCGACCCAAACTGACCCGACCCATACCCGACCCGAGTGACCCGATTTGCCACCTCTAGGTAGGAGGGAGTACATCTTATTGCAAACGAAACCAATTTCAAGGTAATAACAATAATTGACCATCATATAAGGTCTTATTTATTGCTTTTAAAAGTGGGTATGTAAAATTAATTCCGGTCCAACCGGTCCGGTCCGATCTTGGACCGGAATTTATCATTGCCAGTCCCGGTTCTGTATTTTTATAATCCGGTCCAATTCCGGTCTGATATTTTTGACGATTCCAGTTTCGGTCCGGTTTTGAACCGGTGCCAGCTCTGCGAGCAATATACACACTATATTTTATTAGTATGATTATGAATCTTATTTATGAGAGAGGTACAATATATGATAGTCAATTATTGTTATTAACTAAATTAAATAAAAAATAAATTGAACCATTATTCTTTTAACTACGATTCAAATATTCTAATGTCAGAGTTTTATAACAAACCCGTGAATTTCACAGGTTTAAACTTAGTTAATGATACATTTAATAATTGTTTAACACTTCACAAACAAAGACGACAAATCAATAATACATGCTAAAAATCGGATAAAAGTAAACAAAACGATATTAGAACAGCAAAAACGCTCACAACAATCAACAATTGCGAATTAGAAAAAAAAAATTGAAAGAAAGAAAGGAATTAGAACACCCTTAAGTCCTCAATTAATGAATAGGCGAACGGAGAGGCGAATGAAAGTTAACGAATAAGGAGCAGTTAAGGCAAGGCCGCAAGGGTTATCCACTATTTTCGAAGATGAAAAGGTTGATTTCTTTCAGAGCCCAATAAAATTTATAAGAGAATTTGATTTTGAGATTAGAAAAAGTAGCCTTATTAGTTGAAAAATAGATATGGAAAAGGAGTTAAATTAGGAAAAAGTAAACTTATTTTAGTTTTGAATCTTGTACTTTCCTCTTGGCCCTTTCCTGCGTCTTTCTAGTTTGCTAACTTTTTTTTTCTACATTGGGCCTCACTCTCACGTGGGCCCTTGTCTAAAAACCCACAAAACATGGCTCTGGGCCGGCCTTGCTTACACACAAAGACAATCCACCAAATGGAAAATAATAATGACTTGTGTGTGAGGAGTATCGTACTCCGGGAGGACGGTAGAATTACTCTAGTGAATAGAGAGGTTGAATATTTTGTGGGTTAGTTTTGGTTAAGCTTAATGTCAACTAGTTGACTCGGCTCCTTTTAATCCCAAGAGCTTGTTATTTTAACCGTTAAATTAACGATCACGTAAAATAGTTCGAAGGAAAAGGTTATATCATATGTTAACCGTAAAAATGGCATTAGATCCCTTATCTTTGACTAACTGTGTAATTAAACCCCTTAACCGCAATCAACCATAAATAAATGTGAAATTTCACCTCATATCTATTTATCCTTAAAATCTCATTATTCGAATATCAATGTATCATCAATATCTCATCGTATTTTGACTATTTAGAACTAATATACAGTTAGGAAACTAAATTTCATCTTCTTATGAAACAAATTCCTTTTAATCCTGAGGAGCTAGTAGTTCTTTAACTCATTAAAATTCACGACACATTTTTATTCGACAGTATGTGTGACGACTGGCGACAATGTGAAATAGTTCGTTGAAAAAGGTTGCAGCGTATATTACTAGGTACGTACTTGTTTGAAAGCTCGTGCATTGCACGAGCTAATTAATTTAGTTATAATGAAAAAAAACGCTATAATAAGGGTTTAATATTTATATCCTATGTCTAATCATTTGTTGACATATGATTATAATTAATATCTCGTTCAAAGAAAATAAAAGATAAATAAATACATGAGAAAAATACGGTAGAAAACACTTTATTGATACTTAACATTGAATTAGTTTAACGATAATTTGAAATAATGTCATCATATAAATTACACATATGGAGTAGTGTTTTATTGATACGGATATTTCTCAAATTTCAAATAAAAAATTTAATTCACTATATAACTCTGATAATTACGAGATTCCATCAGTATTTATCATTTTATCGCTCTTTCTCCCACCTCAATTTTTTTTTTTGTTTTTTTTTTTTCCGCAACTAGAATAAAGGTTTTTCAAGCAGTACCTACCCGACTCTCGGAGTCGAAAATTATTAATACATTATTAGGATTACAAAATAAACTACAGATACGGTTAACAACCAAACAGGGTTTCTTGACGTGACGATCAGTGGCAACATACGCGAACATTTCCTTTCTCTTATTTATCAATTAAGCTTCAGAGGAGTACCTGCAACAAGACACACTTACGCCACGAGGACGTAGAAGTTTATGAGAGAGAGAGATCTACTTTTTGTGGAGGTAGATAAATTGTGTCTTGAAGATTTATCCCCTTGGCTTTGATTCTTCTTGGAATTGGCCATTCTCCATTTCTCACGCACATGATGAACAGAGGGGCACCTTCAAAGCATAGGAGTAAATTGTGCGCATGATGATTTTCAAACGAGTAAATCTTACACTTCTTAGGTCAAGCTAAAAAGGAGAAAGGTTCATGGTCATTGGAATCATTTGGAGCTCGATGCCAAATAGAAGTAACCTTTTCATTCACCCGACAGACAGGGATGCTTGGATCATTCGCCACACCCTTAGTGTTATCTTGATGGGTATGAGTACCAGGAGGAGAAAAATTGTCACAAGTTAAAGACGCGCTTGAAGTCACGGCCCCAGTGTCGCACGCTCTCAAACTTAAGCTAGGAATGACAGGTTTCACATTGATATTATCCGACGGAATCATGCATGTCTTCATTCATTGCCCCCATCGTCTTAGATTTCCTCTTTTTATGACATCTTCTTTTCTTCATCTTCTTACATCGTTCTTTCATAGTCTCATCCCTCTCCTTAGTAGTCTCACTCTTAAGGATTCGAATTATTAAGGTTGACAAATGTAACACCCCGATATATACCGGAGTACCCTACCAAGAGCTACCCTAGCATATAAGGGTGTTACCATCTCGATTGCTTGAGTTAGTGAACACCAAATAACAACAAATAATGGAATACTTTAATTAAACTATTTAAAGTTATACAACGTCCCCAAAACAAACTCAAAACAAAAGAAAGATACAACTGTGTGATAACTAAACAAAACTACTGTCAGCTACAAACGATAAAGAAACGTGACGACTCCGCCATCCCAGCCCCCATGCAACATCCATCAGCAAGCATCATCACCTGCTAAGCCAACTGCTCACCACCCCCGAATGGATCACCACGGTCTTTAAAACATTTAAACGGGGTCAGTTAACTGTATACAAATGTTAAGACAACAACAATAGACAATATCATATCAACAACGGAAGCAAAACAAACATCCATCACTCTTCCCAACTCCCTTTTCTCACAAGTAACTGACTACACGCCGCAACGTGTAGCCCTGCCAGATTCCTGCCGCAGCAAGTAATCCATCACCGCTAGTGGGGACCGCAGCCTTACCACCAAAATCCTCGCTCATTCTACGAGCGAACCCAAGGTCCTTAATGTGCATATCCCTCCTGGTCGAGACACCCAGCGAGGCGACAATGGGGCGTGAGTCACCTCTTGCAGTGACCCACTCAACCGGAACCAATCTATATATCATCAATCAATCAATTATCTCAACAGTAGTCCAACGATATACGATAATCAATTAATCACGAGATAAATCCACAACACAACCATATTGTACCGTCTTACAGCTATATACAATCAACTGAGTAGGAAATCTCACCTCATTCGCAAATCTCCAAATAATCATAAGCAATCAATCGCAAAAGTCCGCATCTACAAATTCGTTACCTATTATATCATCATCACAATCAATCATCACAAATTTCCCCAAATTACCCAATTAGGGTTTACTAATTTTAACCACAAAGATGGATTAACAAGGGTCGTATACTTATCGATTACGATCTACACGGAAAGAGATGCAAAAACCCCAAATCGGATAACCCTAGCCTTGATGTGATTAGTGAGAAGAGAGGGAGAAAGTAAGCGTCGTTCATCTTTTTCTCAAAAAGGTTTTAACAGTGATAAAGAAATGATTAAAAACCAACTTTCTCTCTTTTATACTAATTACTCAAAACCGAAAATAAAAACCCGTCAGACCGCTGGCTCGGCCGAGCTACACCCAACTCGACCGAGATACCCCAACTCGTCCGAGTCAACTTTGACTCGGTCGAGCTAACCACTTGACAGACCTTCTGTAAAACATCAGAAACACTCACTAGACCTGTAAGTAGCTCAGCTCGGTCGAGCTACACCCAGCTCGGCCAAGCTATTAATAATCAGAATCGCGTAGTATTACAGTCTTCCCTCCTTAAAAATGAACTTCGTCCCCGAAGTTAACACCCATACCTAAAAAGCAAGTACACTCTACTCGACTCTCATCCTGCATCCTCGACACTAACTCACCCATGAATGCTAAGAACACAATTGCTGCCACTCTATCTTATTTCTATATCACACACAAGTAAATCCATTACCAATATATTCCACCAAGTGAGATGTTACTTTCTACCACCCTTAAAATGAACTTCGTCCTCGAAGTGTACTCACACTCGTAAAATCACCATCCCAAAGCCAAATCTATCGAAACCATAATTACCTGCAACCTCACTCTATAACCATACACATTCCGTACTTACTACTAGAAGCACCACCTTTACCTTTAATAACATCAACCACAAGTCCTTCTTTAATAATATCACCCACAAGATTCAACACTTCCGAATATACTACAACACGCATAACCATGAAACTCTCTTTATCGCATCCTACCCCTCTTAAGACAATTGTCACGTCCTCGTAACCCAACTAGTACTAGGTCCTTAGATATTCCTTCCTCTTATCACTATCTCATGTCACGGATAGACGGCTATAACCTCAACATCGATAACCACTCTTAATCTCAAGGCTCTCTCTCTCTCTCTCCAACAATTTCCATACCTCTAATCATCCCGCACACCATCCAACCGTTACCACAAAATCCTTAGTAAAACCACCACCGTAACCTTTCACTAGTACCACATAATCCCATTCTTCCTTATTCACGCACCTGTCCCCACAACATCACTCACGATCCATAAATTAGTACACACCTACTAGGTCCTCAAATTTCCGTATTCCACAAAACTCTTGCCACACTATGTCCCATCTATAGGACATCATTATACCATGACGACAACGAAAACATACGCAACTTTCTTCCATATCATGCTCTACCATTACTCCCAAGCCGAACTGGTAAGAAATATTAATAAACAAAACAACACTCTATATGCCTAGACCGACACTGACAGGAATCAGCAGTAAACAAACAACAATCTATATAACTGTTATATACTTTCAAAGTTCGTCTTATCGGTATCCCGCCCACTCCATCAAAATCGATGACGGCATCGCAACACCGCCACCAACTGCCACACCGCGTGGCGAAAATACCCGCTTCGCAACACAGAGTACCGTGCCCGGATCGCAACCCGGAACACCACAACCACATTATTTACCAACAAAGAAAGTCCCAACACAACCATCATCTCATGACTCATTTAGTCACCCATTACTCTCTTCCGATATCGGCTTACTAGATCACAAAACATCGCATATTACACGGAAGAAACAGAGAACAACTTATGAAGATTATATCGTACCATTACTTATGAGATAAGAACCTTACACAAACACCTCACATATCATAGACCCATAATTAAATCTGACTAACCAATAATGATCATATAAGTACCACTTGGTAAAAGGTAGCTCCCAATCAAGGTTAAACCCATCTGCCCTTCGTAACAAATTCCCTAATCCGCAAGATTACCACCACCTGACTACTATGAACGTAAAATCAACGCTCAATTTCCGACTAACGCTTTCTATTCCAACACCTAAAGCTCCCTCGCAACCATGATCACCAATTCCTTATAGTAAACTCTATTAATACCATCAACATAATTAGCTCAATATCCACGCCAATTTTGTTCTTGATCGTCCTACCCTCTACTTACCACCAAGGTCTCACACCATGCAACTATTCTATCAAATGCTCTTCCCCATAGTTCATCAAAACTCATGGCTATATGTCGTCTAACGTAACTTATAGATATATATCTTTGAACTCACCTTCCATTATCGTACTCAATATATTCCCATAATTCTTTACTTTCATGTCCCATAGCTCTTGTGAATATCCACTCAACGCACTTCCATTCCCCTTGTCTCATTACACTCGACAACATTGTCTAACAGCTCAACTCCGTACTCCTACTACCTAGCTCTTTAGTAATCCTGTTACCCTCTCATCGCTGAAAAGTCAAATCATAGTAGCTCGTATCAATAACGTCTTATTCACTCTCTTACATAATCACTCTCAACATGCTATTCACTCTTACTCACCACCAATAAGTCCATCCACTCAATGTTTTCTCCTTACTTGATTACATCTTCCTTTAACATCTCTAGAAACCAAGACTCGCCTCATTACGTTACCTCCCCAAAGAATTAGACACTAGGCTCGCCTTTTATTAACCAAATTGTCAAACAATAACCATGTACAAATCTACCTCGCGGTATACACTCGGACTACTATGTGTCTCTCTACTCCATCTATCCTTAACCAACATAATCATTCATATTCCCCTCTATTATTTCTCGCCAATCCCAATTTCCATCGACTCTTGTGTATCTTTAAATCCTTCATTCTCACATTCCGCAAACTTACCTTACTACTTGGCCATATATAATCATCACTACCATATCACTCACCATATTTCTCAAAACTTGCGCCTTGGCTCAAGAACTCCTCATTTCCCTACTTCTATCCGTCATAAACAAAGACCACCACATATCCTACTCACAAACCATACTAATCGCAAGATGATACCCTCTACGTTATAGGATCCGACCAACTCAAGCAATAAAATCGATAACTATGTGAACCAATGCATTAAGAACCCAAAATATCTGTGTGCACATAACCTACGACTCAAACAAGTGTAAGGGCATAGCCACCGACTCAAAACAACCGCCTAAAGAGGTGCTCGGTCGAGTACATGCTCGTACTCGATCGAGTAAGGGCAGCTCAGTCGAGCTGGGTACAGCTCGGTCGAGCTACACACTTCCAGAAGCTGACCAAAATATCACAGAGAGCTAGCTCGGTCGAGCTCGAGTTAGCTCGGTCGAGCTAAAGTTAGCTCGGTCGAGCTGCCTACAGTTCTCAGCAACGTCCAATTTTCGTAAAATAGTCATAAATCACTCGTTGCTTGGTCATTTTGGGTGTGTGACCTATCGTTAGAACCCTAAGAGGACAAGCTATCACCTCCAATTTGAATCACATCAATATCTGTTCTAGAACTCTACTTATGACCAAATAAAGACAATCCTTCCGAAATCGAACATCTTGCCCTTCAATCTTTCTTACGCAAACAACTTAAACAACGAAAGTGCGGACAAAAACGACTCAATGCTCATAAAAACCAGTATACAAGATGGGTTTCTATCATGCTAACATCTTATTCTCATGCTTTTACTACCAAACAAACGAAACATAGTTCTACATCATACATCCTTATCTCCTATTACTAATAACAACTAACAACGAATTCAATTGTATAAACATAGTTATAGCTTATATCATACTTGACATACAACATATTACTAACAAAACCAACAAGAAACACCGATCATGCTCATCATACAATACTCATATTCATCCATCAAACTCATAAATTCATCTCCAACATCGTCACATCATGCTTTTCACCAACAACTTGTAAAACATACAACAACGACACACAAACATCAACAACTTTCCCCGACACACTCGTAGTGACCAATCAAGAGTTGCAAAGGCAATCATGCGACCTTAGGACGTCTCCCAAGCCTTTATGGTAGCTCCAAGCAACTCTTAACCGGGTTCATTTTATTTTGACTCTCTAAGTTCATTGGTTCATTTGTTTTAGGTTCCAAGATCGTCGCTCTGATACCACGTGCACTTTGTAACACCCCGATTGTAATACCCGTCATTTTTAATTATTATTTTATTTAACGTCATTTTAAAAAAAATTGTCGAAAATTATTTTATCGTCTTTATATATCTTGTTGGTAGCGTAAATAGTAATATAATAATACTAATATATAATAAACTAATCCATTCTATTTTAGTAATATTATTATATTATTATATATATTATATTATATATTATTTCTTAATAAAAGAAAAAGGAAAAAGAAAAAAAAAACAAAAGTTGCTATCTCACGTATGGAATATGGATTTACCATATTACGTGACTACCTTATTTCGTTTTTGGTTTCAAATTTGTTACCTTATTTCCGAGCAAATTATATTATTACGATTTCCTAAATACGTTCTAACCCTAACCATAAATAATACCGCTCCCCTCCGTTTTAACCTCTTCTTTTCGTTAAATAAAAACCGGTCGTACTCCGTTGTTTCTCACGCTCAAACTCACACATAAAATTGTCCCTGCCGCCGCCGCTTCTAGTCTCACTATTCTTCATCTTAATCAGCCCTTTCGTGCCCCTTGAGGTAGGTTTCATGTTTCGTTTCGTTCTTTGTATAATTCACGTTTTATAGCACATATATGAATCGAACCGAGTTGGGTTTGGGACTGATAACAGGGGTCGTTTATGGTTTGTTTGGGGTCATGTAGGACGTTTTTGAGGATACTATATACTGATTTTACAATTGATTTAATGCTGGCCAGAAGTTACAATTTATACTCTGTTTTACATCTACATCGATAAAGTTTCGTTACACCGCCTGACTTCGTTTTAGCTTAGTTTATTCTGAGACTTTTGGGACATGTTGGTATGATTATAGAGCACCTAATATTTGTCTTTGTGGATTAAAATCTCTTGAGTAAGCGAAGAATTAAAGTGCTCTGGTTTCGAACTGCTATAGACGTTTTGAGTTGTAGTTTTGGAGAAATAGTGCGGTTGTCGGGATGTTAAGCCTGGTTTTTGCGAGCTTGGTGACGGGTTGTTGGTATGGCGTTTATGGTAGAGGTTCGAGCCGGGTTGATATTGGATTTTCGTGGTGTTGTATGTGTCGAATATCAAAACCGATGTTTGTTTAGAATGACAGAGTGTGTGTGGGGGTTTGGGTAAGTCAGTACGTGAAGTTGTTGGCCAATTTGTGTTACATGGGTATTAGTGTGTACGACGAGGCTGTAAAGTTTACATAATTTTGATTAGTTAATACTCCATAATGATTCAGTGTAAGGTGTATAAGACTGTCTTATGAGCGAGACGGGTACACTATACTGGGTTGGGTAGGGGTAGCTTAGCTAGTAATTACTTAATCGAGTCTTATAATATAGAATTTTTATTACTTGGCTATTAATTGTTACTTAATAATTATTTGTAGAGACTGAGTGGATTGAGGAGCCGTTTTAGCTTATTTCTCTTGTTTGACTATTTGATTGCTTATTCGAGGTAAGTACGATTGCGTCTCTCCTTCTAATTATTTCTAAGGCTTCCGCTTGTGCAAATGTATTTTTAATCTTTCTCAAATGCTATTATTCTTATTATACAACGATATTTGACATTACTATTTTGAATTATTTATACTGGCTTGAACTACTCTCTACTTTGTGAACTATCTTTATAACTGTGTTGACAACTATTTTTATTTTATCTCGATGATCCCATTTATCTGATAGTGAGACTCTTGCTACTACTACTACTTATACTCCTCGGGGTAATTGATCGCACCCTCCCCTCTGTTCTTCTCACTTAGGCCGCAGTGAGGGTATGCATACTTATAGACTTTGGGCTCCTGAGCAATTAATTTCTGCTCCTTACTTACTTGGTTCATGGTTGCGTTTCAACTATGTACTTCCACTATCATGCTCTATCTGGACATCGGATGAAACTCTCTCTCTTATACTTTTATACTTTGTTATATACTCTTTGATACACCACTTTTGTTTTATGTATTTATTTAAATTGCCTTTACTCTGTTTGCGAAAACCAGCAAGTAAAATATTTTCAAATGAGTTCTATAAGAGACTTACTAGATTCGGGTCGTACTTACTCAACCTTTCCGTTGATGTTTATTTTGCTTTAAATAACTTGCTGCAGGTATGCAAGATTAGCGCGGGAAAAGGGTTGTGAGATGCGATCTAGCTTAGCCTTGGATTTTCTTAAGCTATTTAATTAAGTCATTTTGATTTTAGACTTCAAGTTTTATGTTGTTGGATTTTGGATATTTGCCATTTGCATTTTTATAAGGTTGTAAACTTTATACTTATTTAATTTAAAGTACTTTGATTTTGGTTTAAGATTGTACTCCTTTGGTTCCTATTAGTTAACATCTCCGAGTTTTGGCATTTTATATGTAATAATAAAGGTTTTAATTCTAGCCAAAATTCGGGGGTGTTACACCGATATACCGGAGTACCCTTCCAAGGGCTACCCTATCATATAAGGGTGCGTTACCATCTCGGTTGCTCAAGGTAGTGAACACCAAATAACAACAAATAATGGAATACTTTAATTAAACTATTTAAAGTGATACAACGTCCCCAAAACAAACTCAAAACAAAAGAAAGATACAACTGTGTGATAACTAAACAAAACTATTGTCAGCTACAAACGATAAAGAAACATGATGAGTCCGCCATCCCAGCCCGCATGCAACATCCATCAGCAAGCATCATCATCTGCTAAGCCAACTGCTCACCACCCCCGAATGGATCACCACAGTTTTTAAAACTGATAAGTGCCTAATTTGTATAGTTTAGCGCCTTATGTTAGCTCTAATTTACATGTCATTTGGCACTTATCTTAGTGTTTTATGAGCTAATTTGTGTGTTCTAGTATCTTTGTTTGCTTTGTCATATGTTGTAGGTACTTAAGCTCTTATGAGCTAAATTCTACTAATTATGCAAGACTAGAATACAAGGCTAAGTCAAAAGCAAATTGTTAGACAAAGTATGGTGATTTGCATGGAGAAAATGTTGGATTAAATAAGAAATGCAAAATGAAGTCAATGCAAAGTCAAGCCCAAGTAATCAAGTCCAAATTAAGGTGGAGAAAATGAGATTTCAATGCTCTTAATATGCCAAATAAAGGTCTTAGAACGGGTGATTAATCGCACAATTAAGCACCAACTTTGGATACCTTTGCATTTAAGCACGAAATTAACATAAAATCCCTGAAATGCTACGGTGCCGATCGGGGGCATGTGATCCCGATCGGGAACACCTGATTCCACGCGCATTTTACTCTTATTTGGTCATTTAAGTTACTCCCTTCATTTCCTATATAAAGGGAGTTGATCCGGGAATTCTAGGCACCTCTTTTTACACATTTTCATACATAATTCTCTCATGTAATTCTCTCTTAGTTTAGTTTAGTTTAGTTTAGTTATCATTTACATTTTAATATACACTTCCCTTTATCAATTACAATTCCAATTCATATTCAATTTATTTCCATTCAAGTATTTGTTCTTCATTTCCATTGTTCTACATTTCCATTTCCTTTCAAGGTATTTCATTTCTATTTTATTATGTTGTTTATTTTATTTTTTTACATTTCATTTCATTCTATTATGTTAGAGTAGCTTACTAGTCTAGGGACTAGGGGAAACATGTGACAAAAGTATTTGCAAAATGACTAATTAGTAGATGTAAAATATTGTTTATGTTGTTTCCTTCACATGCTTGTTATGTTTAATATTAATCTTGTTTAAAAGCCTTAAACATTGGTTAAGTGGGTTAACACTTTCCTTTAGTCGAGAGACGAGGGGTTTGGGAAGGACATTCGCATGCGTAGGTTGAGTGAACTAAATCGAGAGATCAATGGACAATTCTATGGTTGATGATGCTAATGTCGAGAGGCGGGTGTCATTGACCTAAACAACTAAACAATACTATAACATCTCATGTTTATCTTATGCATTTACATCTTTTACATGTTGAACCGAAATCTCTAGATGCTTTTTATTATTATTATTATTGCTTTTATCATTGCTTTCAAACCAACCAACTCAATCGATAAACCTACCGATATAAAATTCTATCCATAACAATTACAGAGCAACTACCTAACTCTCTGTGGAATTCGACCTCTATATACTACATTTACTTGTTGTACTCTAGGGTATCTTTGAATAGGTGTGTGACACCCTATCAAAAACATTTAAACGGGGTCAGTTAACTGTATACAAATAATAAGACAACAACAATATACAATATCATATCAACAGCAGAAGCAAAACAAACATCCATCACTCTTCCCAACTCCCTTTTTTCACAAGTAACTGACTACACGCCGCAACGTGTAGCCCGTCGAGATTCCTGCCGCCGCAACAAGTAATCCATCACAGCCAATGGGGACCGCAATATTACCACCAAAATCCCCGCTCATTCTACGAGAGAACCCAAGGTCCTTAATGTGCACATCCCTCCTGGTCGAGACACCCAGCGAGGCGACAATGGGGCGTAAGTCACCTGTCGCAGTGACCCTCTCGGCCGGAACCAGTCTATCATCAATCAATCATCTCAACAATAATCCAACAATATACGATAATCAATCAATCACGAGATAAATCCACAACACAACCATATCATACCGTCTTACAGCTATATACAATCAACTGAGTAGGAAATCCTACCTCATTCGCAAATCTCTAAATAATCATATGGAATCAACCGCAAAATTCCGCATCTACCAATCCATTACCTATTATATAATCATCACAATCAATCATCACAAACTTCCCCAAATTACCCAATTAGGGTTTACTAATTCTAACCATAAATATGGATTAACAAGGGTCGTATACTTACCGATTACGATCTACGCGGAAAGAGATGCAAAAACCCCAAATCGGATAACCCTAGCCCTGATGTGATTAGTGTAGAAGAGAGGGAGAGAGTAAGCGTCGTTCATCTTTTTCTCAAAAAGGTTTTAACATTGATAAAGAAATGATTAAAAACAAACTTCCTCTCTTTTATACTAATTAGTCAAAACCGAAAATAAAAACCCGTCGAACCGCTGGCTCGGCCATGCTACACCTAGCTCGACCGAGCTACCCCAACTCGGCTGAGTCAACTTTGACTCAGTCGAGCTAACCACTAGACAGACCTTCTGTTAAACATCAGAAACACACACCAGACCTCTCAGTAGCTCAGCTCGGTCGAGCTACACCGAGCTCGGTCGAGCTACTAACAGTTAAAATCGCGTAGTATTACAACAAATCTCATTCACGGGAAAAACTCATCTTTTTACCCTCCAACAACTTTTTTTAAGATTGTGCGGGGATCCTTAGACTACCACATCCCTTTTTGGAGAACTCAAGAACTGACTTTTTAGCACAAATAATTTAAAACTCCATCACCTCCATATTCACACTCTCATTATCCTTCATTATCACATCAGTTTGATCTTCCATCACCTCTGTGATCACGCTTTCACTATCTTTTATACCCATGTCAGATGCCAAGACATGGATATGCTTCTTATTATTCCCATCCACGCAATCTTCAGTAGCAACCTCCAACACTCTTTTACCATTTTCCTTGATGGGAAGGTGACTTCTTACCACCTCTAATTCCCTTAACACATCCTTATTACTAGGTTCAGCAGCTAAGGCCTCAACCAAATCCAATTCAGCATTCGAAAAACTTTTCAACTTTATCGAAACAACCGCCCTACGAAAAAGTGCCTTAACGTTCCAAGGAAAAGTGTCCGAAATCATAGAACACATACCAGAAGCAGCTCTGCATTCCTCAAGTTTCAAGGCACATGCAGCCATATTAGAAAGGAGGGAAACAACGAGGTCAGATAGTGATTGAATATCTTCACGTCCAATATCTCCCAAACTTAAACATAGCATGCTGCGGCCATATCAAACTCATTTTTCCTAAAAAAACCGTTTCCCGTATCTTTTAGCTTCCTCACCTCAGCTAGGAGGCTCCGAGCCGAACTCTGCATTTTCATAAAACAGCCTAACATCCTATCCCCATCATTCTCCATAAACCCATCGCTAACATGGGGACAAGCAAAAACACCTTAAACTCCAATTTTCTCCATAAATCAATGAAAAAAGAGCACTAGTAGCTACTACTATGACCAAAATTCTAGCAGAAAAGCACAATAAAAGAACCAACACCTTGCACAAGTAAGAACTAGAAAAAAAGATCCAACTCAGAGAAAAAATGGACAATAAAACAAGCCCCCACAATAGTGAAGAAACACCTAGGACAACTAGGCTTCAATTGAAGAACTTAACCCAGAACTACAAAGCTGACATACTAATTAAAAAACACGAAGAAAGTCGATCGGAAACGAGAGTGATATGCTCAGCCACGTATTTACCAATCACAGCAAGAAACGATCGATCGAAAAACAGAA
>JAGPOY010001907.1:14441-25710 GCA_018983105.1 Silene uniflora
AATATCAAAACAACTTGGTTTCCAGAAGATCCACACCCTACCCCTTTTATGCCAACTACAATTAGTGGATATACTCCATCCATCACATAATGTAGTGTTTTTATTCATTAAGTTTATTGGTTTTATCTTGGTTTCAAGCAATCCAAACAGCTCTACATTATTATTATGTATGAACCACTTCACCATTTTCTGTTTATTCAGGTCATTAAGACCCCTCACATTCCAAAAACCCAGATTATGCATTAGAAACTGGTGGAGGGTCCTTACCACTCTGACCTAAATCCCCCCTAGGTGTAGTCAATCCATTAAGAGCATCCAAAAAAGTGGGAACACCTGACCAGTCCCTAGGTTGCTGCCCTAGGATGGCACTCCCCTGTCTGTTATATCTCATGATCTGCCTAGCTGGTGTAGACTTGGCATTAGGACCAAGTGTAGGGAAAACCTCTGGTGTGAATATTGGAGGTCGACTAACTGCATTGGTGTTCATCATGTCCTATGCCTTTACACAACAAACAAGCAACAGGTCTCCATTCATATTCCACTCTAGCAGTGACAGGTTTTCCTTCCTCATCCAGAAAGGTAATATTATCTGGTAATTTTTGACCCATTTTTAGTTCCACCTTCACCCTAGCATAAGTTAGTCTTGTTCTTTCCTGAGTAAGTTCATCTTTTGAAACAAATCCTCCTACAAGTCCAGCAATAGATTCTAGACATTTTCCCCAAAATTTCAAAAGAACATCATACAACCTTACCCAAACAGGAACAATGTCAACATCCTTCTTAAACAACTCAGTTTCAGCAGCCCAGGGTTTCATTACAACATGTTTGTTCTCAAACATATAATACCCAGAATTCAATAACTCATCTCTGTTCTGGGCTTATTTTTGTCGAACAAGAAACACTCTATTAGATAATAATGAAACCCTATCCACCCCAAACTTCTCCCAAACAGAATACACATAATCTTCAATAACAGCATCAGGAGGGTTACCACCAAGTATATAACAGACTACAGATTGTGACCAGAATTCTACCTAGCCTCATCCTTGATATCATCTGTTCTGAACCTAAGCATGTCCTGAGTCACCTCCTCCTCAGGTATTGTGTCAAGTATTGGAACTGACTTCGCATTCTGTCTCAGCATCCAACCTGCGTCTTCTTGCATATGTTTATCCTCAGGAAGCTGCAGACCCGGAATACTTTGAATCTCACGCATTGGTCTGACCTTCCTAGCATCTCCAGACTGTCGCCTCTTCTGACACCTTCCCATATCTTTCTGTGTTTCATTATTTTGATCATGATTTTGTTTATTCGAATCTTGCTTTTTTGATTTTTCTGAATTTTCAACTCAGAGAAAAAACGGACAATAAAACAAGCCCCCACAATAGTGAACAAACACCTAGGACAACTAGGCTTCAATTGAAGAACTTAACCCAGAACTACAAAGTTGACATACGAATTAAAAAACACGAAGAAAGTCGATCGGAAACGAGAGTGATATGCCCAGCCACGTATTTACCAATCACAGCAAGAAACGATCGATCGAAAAATCGAAAAAAACAATATAAATAAGCGGATCAAACCTGACCCACAAGGAAGAAGACGGTTCAAAAGACGGAGAAGCTCACCGGGTGACAGGGAGGGACTGAAGAGAGGGGGTTAAAGAAGCCTCGTCGGCGACCTAAAGAGGCGGCCGAAGTAGTCGCCGGCGAGGTGTTGATTGATTTTCTATTTTTTTTTTTTTTTTGGTATAATGTGAGCTTTTCCATTCATTCAAACAAACTTACATCATGTTATATAGTTCATTCAATTCCTACTTCTTACAACTCATACATAAAAAATCCTCATCTAAGGAACATAACAACCTAGAGTATGAAGCCAATGCTTATCTACATCTCTAATTGGAACAGAGATGCATTGTCGAATTCGTTCCTTCACTGTATGCTGCACTTCCTTTACCACTTGATCAGGCCTGGTTAAAGACAGATCATGCCTACATCTATTCCTCTCCCTCCATAGTATGTACCAGGTAGCTAACATAGTCATTCTGTGAACCTTTACCTGAACTGCACTCCTGCTCTGAGAACCTGGGATCTACAGCCATCTTAGAACCTGCTGCATAACAATCTTACTGAACTGACACTGCTTAAAAAGATGCTCATGATTTTCCTGCCCATTCTCACACAAATAGCAACTGTCATTATGACTGACACTAATCTGCTTGAGCTTCATGCGAGTGTTCATAGCTTCATGCTTAATCAGCCAGCCTATCATAGCATGCTTTGGAACACCCAATTTCTCCTAAATATCAGCATACCACTGGACAGGTGGGTGTGTATCCTGTAACCAGCAGTAGCCAGAAGAAACTGTATACCCTTTGACATTGTGCTGCCATTCATCATTCACATAACCAGCCCTCATACAATCTCTCACCTTGCATATATTCCTCCAATTCCAATTTGAATCAGGAGGCGGCTGATATGTGTTCCAATCTCTTCCTTTCAGATATATGTGATCAATCCATAATACCCATAACTTATCTGCTTTAGTATAGATCCAGTTGACCAACTTTCCTACTGTTGCAATATTACACACCCCTGCTTTCTTAATCCCTAATCCACCCTCTTTTTTGTCATAGCAAACCTGATTCCATGCTACTAAAGGGACTATCTTATATTCAACTCCTTCATCCCATAGGTAATTTCTGCATAAGGCTTCCATTCTAGATATCACACACTTTGGAAGGATAAAAATAGAAGCCCAATAGTTGTGTACGTAATGTATTCAACACTGCATTAATCAAAACCACTATGCCTGCATAACTCAACTTCCTTGCCCCAATCCCTTTAATTGTTGCAGCAATCTTATCAAGGAGCACAGTACAATCCAGTCTGCTCAATCTAGTGGGTTGCATAGGTATCCCCAGGTATTTAAATGCCAATGATCCTTTAGTTTACCCAGAAATTTCAAGGATGTTTGCCCTGATAATAGGATCAACCCCACTAAACACCACCTCAAACTTACTAGCATTCACCTTCAAGCCTGATGATGCAGAAAAAGTAGCTAGTGCTCTCAGTAACAGCATTATGGATTCAGTGTCCCCTTTGCAAAATAAGAGAAGGTCATCTGCAAATAGCAGATGTGTTAATTGCAATCCTTTGCAAAGAGGATGATACCTAAAAGGCCATTGATGTGTAGCATAATTCAGAACCCTTGTCAAATATTCCATACAGATTGTAAATAGGAGATGAGACAAAGGATCCCCTTGCCTTAAGCCCCTTCTCCCAGCAAAATATCCAAACTGCATTCCATTGAGATTCAAAGTAAATGTTGTAAAGCTTACACAGCCCATAATCAAATCTCTGAACTTCTGAGGGAATTTTAGTGCCACCATCATCTGACTCAAAAAATCCCACTCAATTGTGTCATAAGCCTTTTGCAAATCCAACTTAAACATACATCTAGGAGATGCAATTCCCCTACTATAGTGTCTCACCAAGTCCTGGCAAATTAGTATATTCTCTAGGATGCTCCTCCCCTTCACAAAAGCTCCCTAGTTTCTACTTACAATTTCAGGAAGCACCAGAGCCAATCTATTACACAGAATTTTGGAGATGGTTTTATATACCACATTACAGCAAGATATTGGCCTAAAATGCTTCACGCTAGTAGGCCTCTCCATCTTAGGAATGAGAGTGATGACTGTTGAATTAATCTGTGTAAGCAATTTTCCTGTCTCAAAAAAATATAAAATTGCTGCTCCAATATCCTCCCCCACTATATCCCAAGCATCCCTAAAGAACTGACTGGTGTAGCCATCAGGTCCAGGTGACTTATCTTTAGGTATGCTGAACAAACACTTCTTAATCTCTTCCAAAGTCACAGGTTGATTGAAAATGATATCATGTTCACTTGTGCAACAAGCTCCCCCTCTGACAATACTCACATTTACTGTCTCTGTAGGAGTCTTCTGCCCCAGAAGCTCCTCATAATACTGCAGAAAAGCTTCTTGGATCTGTTCACCTGTTTTACATACCATACCCTCCTTATCTTCAATCTGTATCACTTTATTAGAATATATCCTCTTCTTAATAATGTGGTGAAAGTATGAGCTATTAACATCCCCCTTTAGAGACCACTGAGTCTTGGCCTTTTGCTTTAAGAAGCTATCTCTAGCCTCCACCAAGGACTTCAATTCATGAGATACGTCATACTCTTGTTGCATAAGCTCCATATTGCCAGGATTAAGTATCAAATCTTTCTGAATTTTTTCCAACAGTGCACTGGCAATATTGGTGCTGTTCTCTATATCAGAAAAACAGGCCTTATTAAGCTGTTTCAAAACTGATTTTAAGGCTTTCAACTTCTTTATTACCTTAAACATTTTTGTCCCCTTAATTCCACTCTTCCAGCTATTAGCCACCTTATCCTTAAACTCTTCATGTTGTCCCCACATATTAAAGTATTTAAAATTCTTTCTGCCCCCAAAATTCATCCTCCTATCCATAAGGGTGCAAGGACAATGGTCAAAGAGCTCCTCAGGGTGGAAATGAGCCACATAATCAGGAAACTATTCCATCCACCCCTGATTCCCCATCATTCTATCCAACCTACTGTAGCTCATATCACTTGATTCCTGCTTGTTAGACCAGGTAAATAGAGCTCCAGTTGCTTGTACATCCTCCATACCACAGATACACACACAATCTTGAAAGTGTTGCATTTCTGCTTCTGTAGTCTGCCCTCCCAATCTCTCTAAAGGTGATAAAACTGTATCAAAATCTCCTGCCCATAACCAGTGCATACTACAACCTTCCTCAACTTGTTTTAAAAACCCCCAGAGCTCTTGTCTTTGCTCTAGACCATTACGAGCATAAATCATAGTACATAAAAATTCTTTGTGGTCACTTCTAGACTGCACTTTCATATGAATAAATTGACTTCCATAAGCTATGAAATCAATATCAAAACAACTTGGTTTCTAGAAGATCCACACCCTACCCTCTTTATGCCAACTACAATTAGTGGATATTCTCCATCCATCACATAATGTAGTGTTTTTATTCATTAAGTTTATTGGTTTTATCTTGGTTTCAAGCAATCCAAACAGCTCTACATTATTATTATGCATGAACCACTTCACCATTTTCTGTTTATTCAGGTCATTAAGACCCCTCACATTCCAAAACCCCAGATTATGCATTAGAAACTGGTGGAGGGTCCTTACCACTCTGACCTAAATCCCCCCTAAGTGTAGTCAATCCATTAAGAGCATCCAAAAAAGTGGGAACACCTGACCAGTCCCTAGGTTGCTGCCCTAGGATGGCACTCCCCTGTCTGTTATATCTCATGATCTGCCTAGCTGGTGTAGACTTGGCATTAGGACCAAGTGTAGGGAAAACCTCTGGTGTGAATATTGGAGGTGGACTAACTACAGTAGACACAGTTTGTATCTTCTGCACAGGCCTCCATATCTGTTTCTGCTTAGGTTTTCCTGGTTTCTGGATCCCTTTTTCAATCTGTTTCTGTGTTGCACTCCTCTTTTTCTCATCCTTCTTCTTCCTACATTGGTGTTCATCATGTCCTATGCCTTTACACAACAAACAAGCAACAGGTCTCCATTCATATTCCACTCTAGCAGTGACAGGTTTTCCTTCCTCATCCAGAAAGGTAATATTATCTGGTAATTTTTGACCCATTTTTAGTTCCACCATCACCCTAGCATAAGTTAGTCTTGTTCTTTCCTGAGTAAGTTCGTCTTTTGAAACAAATCCTCCTACAAGTCCAGCAATAGATTCTAGACATTTTCCCCAAAATTTCAAAAGAACATCATACAACCTTACCCAAACAGGAACAATGTCAACATCCTTCTTAATCAACTCAGTCTCAGCAGCCCAGGGTTTCATTACAACATGTTTGTTCTCAAACAGATAATACCCAGAATTCAATAACTCATCTCTGTTCTGGGCTTATTTTTGTCGAAAAAGAAACACTCCATTAGATAATAATGAAACCCTATCCACCCCAAACTTCTCCCAAACAGAATACACATAATCTTCAATAACAGCATCAGGAGGGTTACCACCAAGTATATAACAGACTACAGATTGTGACCAGAATTCTACCTGGCCTCATCCTTGATATCATCTGTTCTGAACCTAAGCATGTCCTGAGTCACCTCCTCCTCAGGTATTGTGTCAAGTATTGGAACGGACTTCGCATTCTGTCTCAGCATCCAACCTGCGTCTTCTTGCATATGTTCATCCTCAGGAAGCTGCAGACCCGGAATACTTTGAATCTCACGCATTGGTCTGACCTTCCTAGCATCTCCAGACTGTGGCCTCTTCTGACTCCTTCCCATATCTTTATGTGTTTCATTATTTTGATCATGATTTTGTTTATTCGAATCTTGCTTTTTTGATTTTTGTGAATTTTCTGATGTTTTTGTATTTTGTGTTTGTTGATCGATTTTCTAGGTTGTTGATTTTTTGGGGGTTTTTTATTGACTTTCTCTCTCTATTGTGTTTCCAATTGAGTGCTCTTTTTATTTTTTATTTATCTTTCAGGGAACTAAGAGGACCTCAAAAAATGTTAAAACTTGAAAAATTAACATTTAATGTAACGTTACATTTTAAAGTCTCTTATAAAATAAGTATAATACTAATGTACGTTCGTTATTTAAAAATTCTGCTAGAAATTTAAAAAACATATAACATATTGCTAAACTACTAAATTTGAGTAGAAAAAGGAGATGATATCACTATATGTAATATAATAATCGTTAAACCACCAATATCAAAAACATTAAGCTTATAACTATTTATCCATTTCATATAAAAAAATTAAATTAAATTTATACCTCTCTATTTTATTTTATTATTCGTTTTATGATGTTGCACATATATTAAAAAAATGGTAGTCTTAGGAGTTGCCTAGAAGCCATGGAATAATTAAAGGGTAAATTTTGATTGGGTCATAATTACTGGGGAAGTTAGTTACGTGAGTAATGATCGAGTTCCTTGAAGATAGGTTTGGCATATAGGAATAATTATTACTAAAGAGATGTTTTACTCCCTTAATAATTACCTAGTAGGGAGGTGGGTAATGTATTACCCTTTCATGAGGGTAATTAATCTCATACTAAACATGAAAAGCGCACCTTAAATGTCATATATGCAATTATGAAATGATGAGAACAAAAAAAAAGTATAAATAAATGTAAATAATATATTTTCTGGTGCCATTTCTATTAATAAATAAAAAATATGATGTATTTTAGTTTTAGTCAAATGCTGTTAGACATAATAACTACCTAATATTTGAAACGAAAAAGGTTTAATTCTACTATTTATCAATGTAAAAAGCTAATTACTGGTTTGTTTGTGGAATCACGATCTTTTTAAAAAACACATGATTATATTAAGATTTACAAGTATTTTTTTTTTTTGTAGATATTATCATTATTTATGACATTAATAAAAAAAATAGGTATATTTAGCACCATAATAGTTTAAATTGTGATTTTGTCTTAAATAAAGTTATTATTATAATTCGATTGTCTTAATATAAGCATAATGAACACTAATATAGATATTTACGTGATTAATATTTGAATATTTGAATGTTATTGTTGTACTTGAGGCATGTCATTACCAACCATTTATTGATTATGCGAGAATAACAAATAATAAATTTCACTATTGTGGAGATAATAATAAAAACTCTTAAGAGATCCCTAAGACAATACTTAAGAGACTAAAAAGAATTAGGGTTGATACCTAAATTCCAAGGATGACTCCTATTTATAATCATAGGATCACCCACATTATGGTAATCTTCCGATGTGGGACAATTCTACTATTTAACGTCTACTCGACGGGGTTTCCTGCACAGGTTGGGAAGTTAGTTGTCGGGAAACGACTAGATAAGATACTATCTAGAGTTGTATGAAAGTTGGGCGGTGAGTAATTGGGCGTCAAGGTTCCCAAGCCTCTATGCTCAATGGCTCCACTCGCGCTACTTCTCCAAGATCTAGCACGGTGACCAATCTTGGTAGAACTGGTCCTCCACTAGCAGCAGATTCCCCGGGGGTGTAGGTTTCTGCTCCGACTGCGCTGACTGTTAGCACCATGGCTCCCGGAGGTATCAGGTCTGACGCTAGCTGCTAGCTGAAATTGAACCACTGTTGTGATCTTGGCTTTTAGATCTTGATTATATTGTCCTTCTTCAAGGTTTTGACAGCCTGGTGCAGGGTGTCCATTCTATTGATCATAATCTTCATCAAATCAGGCAAATGAGGACGTACATTATTGGTTACTCCTCCATACAATCCCGCCTAGATCCGGTGGTGGCTAGTCATGACTTCACTCCGTTTGTGGTTGTTTCCCTACCGGTATTTGACAGGCTGGATGTGCCTGGCACCTTGGGTACCCGCGAGAGGTTAAAGGATGCTTACATGGTTTTGGAAGACACGCCGGAGGAGGCCATCTACCTGGATGATGGAGAAGCGCAGATTGGTCCGGATGAGGCTAGGAGAGGTATTCCTCTAGAAACAGATTTGTTAACGAACAAATTCTGACTAGTTCCCGACATGGTAACGAACATAGTTGTTATTGTGAGATTGGCTATAGAAAATGATTAATATACCCATGGAGGGCGCCAAAATGTTTTGATAACAATTTACCAAGTTGATTATTAGGTAGTGAGTCAAAATTAGCATTTTATAACGCCTATGAACAAAATAAAATGCAACGATACGAAATAATTTAAGAGACAACTAAAAGAAAGATTGACACAAGAAATTGTGACGGAAAACCCAATGTGGGAAAAACAGCGCCGGGAGGGATCGATATTCCACCAGTTTGAATTGATGAATTGATGGCACTATAATCGAGTTGGATCCGTACAAGTAAGTAATAAGGACGTTTCTAATGATTGATTGTATATTGCTCGAGGACTCGTGTATGATGCTGCTTGTGTGTGAAGTGAGACGATGCTCGAGGACGGATGAAGGCCCTAAGTGAAGATGTTAGCCAACTGAGATCGAGAAAGGACGTGATGAACCCGGACGTCACCACGAGAAACCTTCTCACAAACAAAGTGAATATCGTGTTGGTGCTGGACGGGATTACCCGTGACATAGATAACACTAATATTGTCGCAGTAAACCATAGTAGCTTTGTGTAATGGATGATGAAGCTCCATTAGCAAGTTACGTAACCAACAGGACTCCGAAAAAACATTGGCTACACCTCGATATTCGGCCTCAGCACTGGAGCAGGAAATAGCAGGTCCGTCCCAAATATTTTGGTAGCCTGGTTCAAAATTTTATTATGAGGCCCATATTATAGTAACTTTAGTTAAAAACTATCAATAGTCTTATGTTACCAATTGTACTAAACTAATTTGGAGAGCCAAAAATTTTATCAAAGATAAAAAGAAAGGAAAAAAAATAATCCAATTAAAACCCCTCCCAAAGAATGAGTGAAATGTGGGCCCCGCAGCTTTTAAAAGGAAAAAATGTTCAAACCGGGAGTCAAACCCCAGACCATTAGCAGGGAATTGAGACGACAACCACTGTGCCATTAATAGTCTTATGTTACCAATTGTATTAAATATTATATCTTTCTAAACAAGCAAATGAATTGGGCCCTCAAAATTTTGAGGCCCGGTGCCATTGCACATAGTGCGCCTAGGTTTAGACGGGCCTGGGAAATAGTGGGTTGTCGCTTAGAAGTCCAAGAGACTAAATTGTCCCCTAAGAAGACGCAGTACCCACTAGTAAACCTTCTAGTGTCGGGACAACTGGCCCAATCAGCATCGATATATCATGTAAGAAATATACAAAATATTCTAATGAAATATTCTATATTCTAACAAAAAACACCATTTTTATTCCCAGTATTAATTTGGATTTTCGGTTTAGGTGTCGAATCAGTTAGAAGTCGAGTTATTTGTCAATTTTGCCTAGTCAAAATACAAGTTTAAAACCCACTAGCTAGTGCATTGACTAGACTAAACTAACTCGTTGGTAATTTACTAATCACAAATTCTCAATCCGTCATAAATGAAAGACGGATACCATTTTCTCTCACAAAATACCCATCAAGGGTGAGTGGAGAAGCACATGGGGGGTGCCCACATTGTCCCCTCTACCCATTTCCTCTCACAAAATACCCGTCGCATAATCCCACTCGTCGCAAGCAAGACCTAGTGTTTACTAATCTAGTCATGTAAAACTACTTGTAACTTCACAATTCACACTTCACACCAACTTTCCATCGGTTGTTGAATGCATTTTTTTATGAATATATATAAAAATGAACGAAAGGAATTCAAGGCACAATCGCCTATATAAGCTTTATTATGGTTCGATTTTTTTTTCTCATCAACACAATTACACAATTCAGCACAAAATACTTACCCGCCAAAACAAACATCCAAATTCCAAATAGCCAAAATTTGAACATAATTCAACTCAAATCAAAATTCATGGAAATATTAAAAGAGACCTTTCTTTTATCCCTACTTGTCCTTTTCACCGTATCCACTGCCACCACTGTGGTCGATTTCTGCGTAGCAGACCTCACATACCCAGTCGGACCTGCTGGATATCCATGCAAAAACCCGACCAATCTAACAGTTGACAACTTTGTTTTCTCAGGCCTAGGTATTCCCGAGGACACATCCACCAACATTTTTAAGGTCGCTGCTACGGCTGCAGTTGACCAAACATTTCCGGCTTTAAATGGGCTGGGCCTTTCGATGTTCCGACTCGACATCGGTGTTGGTGGAGTTGTCCCGATCCATTCACACCGTGTTTCTGAGCTTATTTTGGTCATTGAAGGTACAATTATTGCTGGGTTTATCGGAGGGGATAATACACCATACGATAAAACGTTAAAAAAAGGTGACATTATGATATTTCCGCAAAGTTTATTGCATTTTCAAGTAAATGTGGGTAAAAAACCTGCCCTTGCATTTGTAAGTTTGAATAGCCCTAACCCTGGCTTCCAAACTGTTACCACTTTGTAAAGATGGTACAAGCATTCATGGAAAAAAGACTGAGTCAAGAACAAACAACTTGCACACTCAACCAACATCTAGAAGAGCCTATAAACACTTAAGAGGAAGAAGTAAAGAATCCTAAGCAAATTGGCAGATTCGATGTAGCTTAATATAGTACAAAATAGAGTCAATTGTAGCCTCAAGCCTAATATAGGACAATGCATTTGTCTGTAGGATAAAAGCCAGACTGTTGGTTAATAAC
>JAGPOY010001908.1:1445-17390 GCA_018983105.1 Silene uniflora
GTTGAGGAGTTGCGTTACAGGAACTCTTAAAAACATATCAGAACCGAAACTAAGACCTGTCAGTGGCTTAGCTCGGTCGAGCCACTCCTTGCTTGGCCGAGCCACTAACACTCAGAAATCCGTAGTATTACACTCTTCCCTCCTTAAAAACGAACTTCGTCCCCGAAGTTCACACCCATACCTATAAAGCAAGAACATCCCACTCAACTCTCATCTTGTATCCTCTACACTAACTCAACCGTGAATGCTAACAACACAATTGCTGCCACTCCGTCTTATTCCCGTAATCTACCAAGCGAGATGTTACATTCTACCACCCTTAAAATGAACTTCGTCCTCGAAGTTTACTCACACTCGTAAAATCACCATCCCAAAACTGCAGCCACTATCGAAACCATACTTACCTGCAACCTCACTTCATAACCATATACATTCCGTACATACTACTAGAAGCACCACTTTTACCTTTAATAACATCAACCACAAGTCCTTATTTGATAATATCACCCACAAGATTCAACACTTCCGAATGTATTGCAACACGCATACCCACGAAACTCTCTTTGTCGCATCCTACCCCTCTTAAGACAAATGTTACGTCCTCGTAACCCAACTAGTACTAGGTCCTTAGCTATTCCTTCCTTTTATCACTATCTCATGTCACTGGTCAACAACTATAACCTCACCACCGATAACCACTCCTAATTTCAAGGCCCTCTCTCTCCAACAGTTCCCATACCTCTAATCATCCTGCACACCATCCAATTGTTACCACAACATCCTCAGCAAACCACCACCTTGACCCTTCTATACTACCACACAATCCCATTCTTCCTTATTCACACTCTTATCCTAACAACATCACTCACGATCCATAACGTATTACACACTTACTAGATCCTCAAAATCTCCTTTCTATTATTGTCAAAACTCGTCCATAACTTAATATTATTCTAATTCCCAACACTCCATCATCTCATGACTCATCTAGTCACCCATTACTCTTCTCCGATATCGGCTCACTAGATCACAAAACATCGCATATTACACGGAACAAACAGACAACCATTTATGAAGATTATACCATAACACTACTCATGAAGTCAGAACCTCACACAAACACTTACACATAACATGGACCCATATTTAAGTCCCATTAAACAAACCTGGTCACATAGGTACCACTTGGTAAAAGGTAGCTCTCACTCAAGGTTAAACTCATCTGCCTTTCGTAACACATTCCCTAATCTGCAAGATTACTACCACCTGACTACTATGAACATATAATCAACACTCAACTTCCGACCAACGCTCTCTATTCCGACACCTAAAGCTCCCTTGCAACAATGAACACCAATTCCCTATAGTAAACTTCATCCATACCATTAAGATAATTACCTCAATATCCACGCCAATTCTGTTCTCGATCATCCTACCCTCTACTTACCATCAAGGTCTCACACCATGAAACTATTCTATCAAATGCTCCTCTCCGTAGTTCATCACAACGCATGGCTATATGTCGTCTCACTTAACTTATGGATATACATCTTTGAACTCACCTTCAATTATCGTACTCTATATCTTCCATAACTCCTTAGTTGCATATCTCAGAACTCTTGTGAATATCCACTCAACTCACTTCTATTCTTCTTATCCCATAACACTCGACAACATGGCCTAACAACACAACTCTATACTCCTACTACTTAGCTGTTTAGTAATTCCGTTACCTTCTCATTGCTCCAAAAGTCAAATCTTAGTAACTCGTATCAATAATGTCGTATTCATCACTCTCTTACATAATCTCTCTCAACGTGCTATTTACTCATACTCACCACCAATAAATCTATCCACTCAATGTTTTCTCCTTACTTGCTTACATCTCTCTTTAACGTCTTTCGGAGCCAAGATTCACCTCATCCCATTACTTTCCAAGAATTACCCACTAGGCTCGCCTCCTAGTACCCAAATTTTCAAACACCATAACTATGTACACTCCACATCGCGGCATACATTGATCTACGCTCACTAAACACAACTCTTTTTGTACTACTATATGTCTCTCTACTCCATCTATCATCAACCAAAATAACCATTCTTATTGCCCTCCATTAATTCGTGCTAACCCCAAATTTCCATCGACTCTTGTGTACCTTTTATTCTTTCATTCTCAGATTCCGCAAACTTCCTTTACTTCTTGACCATATATAATCATCACTATCATATCATTCACCATACTTCCCTAAACTTGTGCCTTGACTCAACAACTCATCAAATCCCACTTCTATCCGTCATAATCAAATACTATCACATATCCTTCCTCACAACAATACTAATCGTGAGATGATACCCTCCACATTAAAGGATCCAACTAATTCAAGCAATAAAACCGGTACAAATGCGAAACAATGCATTAAGAAACCAAAATATACGTGTGCACCTAACCTCCGACTCATACAGGTGTAAGGGTACAGCTCGGTCGAGCTAGACACTTCCAGAAGCTAACCAAAATATCGCAGAGAGCTAGCTCGGTCGAGCCCGAGTCAGCTCGGTCGAGCTAACTACAGTTCGCAGCAACGTTCAGTTTTCGTAAAACAGTCATAACTCACTCGTTTCTTGGTCATTTTAGGCGTGTGACCTATCGTTAGAATCGTAAGAAGACAAGCTATCACCTCAAGTTGGAATCACAGCAAAATAATTCCTAGAACTATACTTATAACCGTTTAAAGACAACCTCCCCGAAAACCGACTTCTTACAAAACAAACTTTCTTACCCAAACAACTTAAGCATCAACTACAAAGACAAAAAAACTCAATGCTCATAAAAACCAGCATACTAGATGAACTTTTATCATGCTAACATCTTATTCTCATGCTTCTACTACCAAACAAACAAAACATACTCCTACATCATACATCCTTATATCATATTACTAACAACAAATATCGATTCATACACATTCCTATATCTTATATCATGTGTAAACATATATCATATTATTAATATCGAAAGCCAACAATTAAAATCACCGATCATGCTCATCATTCATCAACTCATATTCTTCCATCAAACTCATACATTAATCTCCAACATCATGCCATCATACTCATCACACCATACTTTTCACCAACAACTTTTAAAACATACAACAAAGACACACAAACATCCAAAACTTTCCCCGACACACCCATAGTGACCAATCAAGAGTTGCAAAGGCAATCATGCGACTTTAGGACGTCTCCCAAGCCTTTACGGTAGCTCTAAACAATTATTAACCGAGTTCATTTTATTTTGACTCACTAAGTTCATTGGATCCATTGGGTCCATTAATCACATGTTTCAAAATCGTCGCTCTGATACCACTTTGTAACACCCCCATATACCGGAGTACCCTACCAAGGGCTACCCTAGCATATAAAGGCGTTACCATCTCGACATAACCGAGGCAGTGAACATCAAACCAAACAATACGAGTGCCTTTATTAAACATAACGTTTAAAGTCATACAACCGTCTCATAACCAAAACAACTGGAAATATAAATACTGTCTCAAAATATAATATAAACTACTGTCATCTAGCTAACTATGAACTCGTGGCGACTCTTCCTCCCATCCCGTAAGCATATCATCATCGAGCTCAATACCTGCTAAATCAACTGCTCACCATCCCCAAATGGATCACAGCAGGTCAAAGACAACAACAACCGGGGTCAGTCAACTGAGCATAACAGTAAAGATAGTCAACAAGTGGAAGCAAAAGTAACTCATAGCCAAACCATTATTCAATTCCAACACTCTCATTTCCAATAACTGACTACACAGCAAGCTCTGTAGCCCTGCCAGATTACCGCCGCAACGATAATCTACAACGCCAGTAGGGGACCGCAGCCTTGCCCACCAAATCCCCGCTCAACGAGCAAACCCAAGTCCTTAATGTGCACATCCCTCCTGGTTGAGAATCCCAGCGAGGCGACAAAGGGGCATGAATCACCTCTCACAGTGACCCACTCAGCCGGAACTGTCTCACAATCATCATCTCAAAAGTAACTCCAACAATATATGATAAGCAATCAATCACAATATACAACCAGCCATACAATCATAGCATATCGTCTTACAACTATAACAATCAACTGAGTAGGAATAACCTACCTTATTCGCAAATCCTAAATAAGGCAATCACAGCAATCACAACAATCAATCGCAGAATCCTTCCTCTACGAATCCGTCACCTAATCATCAATTACGCATAATCAATACCAAACTATAACATCCCCTAATCATAGATTAGGGTTCATAACCATTGTAAGACAATTAATCAACAAAACAGATGACTTACCCACAAGATCTCGATCTCGATCTAGCGTAGATATAAATCCTAGTCCTAGATGCAAAGTAGAAAGGAGGGAAGCAGTGTACGTCGCTTAGTTTTTCTCAAAAAGGGTTTTGGAATTAGAATAAAATTATTTAAAACCAAGCTTCTCCCTTTTATACTTATTGCACAAAAACCGAAAAACCAACCCGTCAGACCGTGGTCGAGCTAGAGCCAGCTCGACCGAGCTAACCGTAGCTCGGTCGAGTCAAAGTGACTCGGTCGAGGAGTTGCGTTACAGGAACTCTTAAAAACATATCAGAACCGAAGCTAAGACCTGTCAGTGGCTTAGCTCGGTCAAGCCACTCCCTGCTTGGCCGAGGCACTGACACTTAGAAATCCGTAGTATTACACTAATTACCATGCAAATTGTAGCTAACAAAGGGGGTTAAAAGTATATAAATTAAGCAGTTATCAAACTCCCCCAAGCTAAGTCCTTGCTTGTCCTCAGGCAAGCAGTTATCCCTACCATGCAATTCCAATCGATTAACAAGCATATGACTCTTATCCCCAAACAACAAGGGCATGAGGAAAAGCAAAACATGGATGAGATTTACATAGCGGCATAGCATAGACAACTTCAATTGGACTTTTCGGCCTTGCAAGATCTTTTGACTTTCGGACTCTTACGGTACACTCATAACTCAATTATATGTGAAAGGATATTTTGTGGAAAATCACTCAACAATCCTCGACTCATGTGAGTGTGTCCGCAATCTAATATGGTAAACAATCAAATCATAAGTCAAAACGATCACATGCAAGCAAAGATGAAGCCAATAAGGGTTAGTAGAAGGGTTTTTGTGATGGGTAATAAGGGGGACAAATAGTTATGGATTTGTGGAGCTAATAGCCAAGCTAGTAACAAAACCATGAGAATTGCTCATTCCAACCTAAGAACCCAATTAAGAAGTCAAAATTAATGTCAAATGACTTCTTTCATTACAAAGCATAAGTAAACTCTCCAAAATATTTTGATAAGCATATGAGAGCTACTAATTTTTCTTCCTTCTTTCTTTAAGCAACAACACATTTTTCTTTTCTTTTCTTTTGCTTTTCTTTCAACATTCTTTTTCTCTTTTTTTTTCATTTTTGTTTTCTCTTGCTTACTTCAACTTTCATAATACTCATTTTTCTAATTCACAATGATACGAATCTCAAGACCATCCCAATTCGAGCTTCCCAACAAAAAACATAGCTACTAGCTTGACAAAGGTAGGCAAGTTTTATGTAGCTTTAAGGATATTAAGATCATGGAGGAGGCTAGAAAAAGGGCTAAATTATCAATGTGAAATTTGGCTTCAAAATGCAATGCAAAAATGAAAGTAATGCTTAGAAGAGATGAATAGAGAACCATACTTGTGCGTTTTAATGTAACACACACACACACACACACCATAAGGAGACCTACCACTCACCTAAGAGAGACCGGATATGGATGCATCGGTCTTTAGGAGGCTCTACCTTACCATTTGTAGCTTGCCAAAAGTCAAGATCAAGCTTACTTGGCCCATAATTCATCATCCATCTACTATGTCAAGACATCCTCATGCATGCTAAATCCCGTCAATTATAATCGAGTCAAAGCTGTCAAGTACAACATGGGACAAACAATAGGATATTAGTAGGACAAGCAAAGATTTAAGCAAGAATTTCACACGAATTTGTCTTAAAAACTCAAAAATTCTCATAATTTCCTAGATGCAACTAACTATATGCAAATGCATTTCCTCCCCCAAGCTCAACATCACATTGTCCTTAATGTGTCAACATGAAAATCACCAATCATAACCAAAATTATGGCTCAAAACACAAGGACAAGAGGGTATGTCTAATGGGTTGCAAGAAATCTATTCTAAAGTGCAAAGAAATAACATACTAACCAAGCTAGCCTCCCCCAAGCTAGCATAAGCAAGGGGATCATCCATCATGATCATCAAGGGTAAGGTTCCAAATCATCAATTGTAGCCTCTTAACCCCATGATTGTTGCCTAGAACCTTGATATTGTTCATTACAATTTCTGGAAATTGAAAATGAAATAAGCATTAGAAGGCAAACAAAAATTCATCCTAATCAAATTAGAGTGAATTAGATGTATAATAGACTCTAACAAATTAGAAGCACAAATTAAATCTCATTTTCATCAACATTAAGAAGAAAAAATCAAATCCTCTTGCATTTTAATTGAGTAATATGAAAATGAGATTAAATTGATAACAAATGGGATGAAAATAATAGAGCAATTGATGATCAAAATTGAACTTACCTTGAGTCTTGAGAATTGATAGATGATATTAAGTGTGTAGCAATGGTGATTGAAAGGAATTAAAGAGGAAAGGGAGAAAAATGTACCCGTCGAGTTATAAGGAAGAAGGAAATAAGAACTTATGACCTTGCCTTTACTCGTATGAAAATAACACGCCAAATTCGTAGAATATCACGGTCCCGATCGGGTTTGGGGGTCCCGATCGGGTTTGACCTAATCTACGGGGTTGACTCCTTTTCTCCGTGTTTTGTAATTTAGCCCCCAAGGTAGAAATCTACGTCCCCGAACGGGACCATAGCTTGGGACGACATTTCAGTATCAATTGTACTTCCTCTATCCTTCCAATGCCTACAAACACACTTAAAATTGTTAGCTTGGTTATAAATTTAACTACTATGTCTAAGAAAACATTAAAATGCGGAATTTGAAAAACATAAATAAAGAAAGCCCGGGTTGCCTCCCGAGAAACGCTGGTTTAACGTCCCGCACGACGAAGAGGATATGGTGGGGTTTTACTTCAGTTGAGGGGTCATGAACCTTGAAAGTCCATAACCCTAATTAGACCTCTCTAATTAGGATTATCAATTAAATTAATTTTAGATCTAAGCATCATGCATGCATTATTAAGACAAAATAAATAAGAAGAGAAGAAATTAATTTCCTTACATTGGTTAATAATGAAAATATGGGCACAAATAATCTATCTGTTTGTGAGCCATGGTTAGAGAGATGAATTCTTCCTCAAGAAAACCCTGAAAAAATCAAAAACACGTAATTTTATTTCCTTTTTTTCAGCCTTATTCATGGCTAAGACTAGACGTAATAAGACGGTTAATGTCAGCGCGACTGTAGCAGATGAAGAAGCGACTGTTCTCGACTCAAATTCGGATAGCGTGATTGTTACGGGACCTGTTTCTGAGAATTTAGAGGGATCATCTGGAGAATCCATGGGAACATCTGGGGTGGCTGTGGAGACGATTGTAACGGATACTCAAGAACCAGGTAATGCTCAAACAGCTACTGTTGGACAATTACTCAATCTTACTGGATTATTAGATAGACATGTTGATTCAACTGTTACTCTAGACACTACGAGTCAACCGAGTCTGAATGAACCCCCTACTACTAATCTGAATATTGGAATTTCGAAAACCTGGAGTACTGTGGCAAAACCTAAGCAGGGTATGAGTCTGTATTATTGTGAAAAAAGTGCTGAGTCTCAAATTGTTGATGTTATCGAGGAGGATGTTGAGGATGAACTTAAGTTTTGGCAGACAACATTAATGGGTAATTTTCTGGGAGCCAAACCAAAGTTAAAGGAGGTCGATGACTATGTTAAGAAGTATTGGACGAATGTTACTGGTCCTATTGTGCAGTACTATAAGAAGGGCTGGTATAGTTTTAGGTTTTTCTCAGAACAGGATATGAATGAGATTCTGAAGGGTGGGCCTTGGAACATGGGGACTACTACTTTGGTGCTGAAACAATGGACACCATTGTTCTCTAAGGAGATGGATTCTGTCTCTACTGTGCCAGTGTGGATTTTATTCCCAGACTTGGACCCATTTATGTGGTCTGATAAGGTTCTTAGTAGGATGGCAAGTGTAGCTGGCAAGCCTCTATTTGCAGACTTACCTACTACATTCAAGTCTAAACTGTCCTTTGCTAGAATATTGGTGGAGGTGGATGTGGCAGGTCCATTGCCTACAACAATGCAGATGAACTCTCCTTATCATGGGAAAACTACTCAAAGAATCATCTATGAGTGGCTTCCCCATTACTGCCACTGCTGCAGGAAGTTGGGACATACAAAAGAAAAGTGTAAATTTACAAAACTAAACCAACAGATTGAAGAATTGGCTAAAACTAAGCAAGTTTATAGGCCAATCCAGAAGTCAAAAGATCTAGAAGTATGGCTAGGCCAGAATCCTCAATCATTAGGAGAGGGCATCAATCCTGTGACAGTGGGTCAGGGCTCAGAATGTCTTGGACTAGGCTCTCCATGCAGTGTCTTAGATATGAATGCACCCCTAAATGAACATGAGGTGGGCTCAGGATGCCAGAGAGGATCACCTTCAATTCTAAGGACAGGGAGAGTAAGTAATCGGGAAGGAATTGGGAAGCAGATTGCAATTGAGTCTGAGCAGGGAATTGCACTTCAGAATACTTATGAGGTTCTAAGTGATGTTGAGAGTATGGATGAAACACCAGTAGTGGAAGTACATCAGGTTGAGGATCCTCCTGACCCTGATAAATGATTATATCTTCATGGAATATTAGAGGGTTTAATGACCCAATAAAGCAGCAGGAGGTTAGGGGTTATTTGCATTTAAATAAAATAGAAGTTTGTGGTTTATTAGAGACTAGAATTAAATCTAATAATGCTGTTGCAATAAGTAGATTATTTCCTTCTCACTGCATTTTGAATAACTACTCTCATCATTATAATGGGAGAATATGGGTTGTTCTAAATACTCGATTGGTTACCTTGGTGTCTACAAAAACTCATGATCAACTGATCCATGTAGAACTACTACATCATGTGTCAAATAAAAATGTCCATATTACCTTTATATATGGAAGCAATGATGGGTTAGAAAGGGAGAGGTTGTGGGATGAGTTAAGGAGAATTTCACCAACAGTCACAAATTGGATAATTATGGGAGATTTTAATATTGTGAGGGCTATGGAGGAGAGACTTGGTCCCAATCCACCATCCTTAGCTGAGGTTCTTGCATTCAATAACTGTATCTTGGACTGTCAGTTGGAGGATGTGCAAAGTTTTGGGTGTGAGTATACTTGGACAAATAAAAGGGATGCGACAGCTAGAATTTGGTCAAAATTGGATAGAATGCTCATCAATCCTACTTGGTTGGTTCAATTTCCACACATTGTGGCAACTGTACTACCATCTGGGATTTCTGATCACTCTCCTTTACTGATCCAAGTAAAGGAAGACTATCAAATTAAGAGGAGATTTAGTTATCTTAATTGTTGGGAGGAGCATCCAGAGTATGATCACATTATTACTCAATCCTGGAGCAGTCAAATAAAAGGGAATGCAGGGTTCACTTTGTTTGCTAAACTCAGGATTACAAGGCAACAATTCAGTGCTTTTCACAGGAAGAATTTCTCTGGAATTGCAAAACAGGTGAAACAGGCACAACAGAACCTGCAACACTGTTAGAAAATGCTTCAAATGAATCCACTGGATACTGATAAGTTGGAACAGGAGAAGGAACTTCTTGGAGTTTACTGGAAATGAAGGAAAATTGAAAGAAGTAGCCTAATTCAGAGGGCTAAGGTGCAAAATATAAAGTATAATGATGCTCCTAATAGCTATTTCTTTGCCAAAATAGCTGCTAGAAAGCACCAAACTATAATTGGGAAGATTCAAGATAGAGAGGGGAATAATAGAGAAGGAGTTGATGAGGTTAATCAAGCTTTTGTAGAATATTACAAATGGCTTTTGGGAAGAAATGTGGATACCACTGATATTCCTCAAGAGATTATGGATGGGGCACATGTTGAGGAGTCTGAATGGGAGCATTTATGTAAACCTGTTGATGAACTGGAGATCAGGAAAGCTTTATTCTCCATTGACTCTAACAAAAGCCCAGGCCAGGATGGATTCTCAGCACAACTCTTTAAAAAATCCTGGCCAACCATCAAGAGAGACTTCTGTGCTGCAATTTTGGCTTTCTTCAGAACAGGAAACATGCCTAAACAGGCTAATGCAACTCTGCTTGCCCTTATACCTAAAAAGAAGGTGGTTCTCTCAGTCATGGATTATAGGCCAATAGCTTGTTGTACTGTCTTTTATAAGACAGTGAGCAAAATACTTTGTAACAGACTCAAGCCAATTCTGCCAAGAATTGTGGGGAAAGAACAAGGAGCCTTTGTTGAAGGAAGAAACATTTTTGAGAACATTATGCTCACTCAATCCTTAATTAAAGGATATGGGCAAAAAGGTGTGTCACCTCGATGCCTAATAAAAGTGGACATAAAGAAAGCTTTTGACTCTCTTCAGTGGAAATTCATAGATCAGATGCTGAAAGTATTTAATTTTCCACCATTATGGGATGCATCAGTTCTACTTGGTTCAGTGTTAAGGTCAATGGGGATGTAACAGGTTTCTTCAAAGGAGCTAGTGGTTTAAGACAGGGGGACCCATTATCCCATTTCTTGTTTGTGATGAGCATGGAAATGCTATCCAGATTATTGAGAAAGATCCATGACGAGCAGCAGGTTACATATCATCCCAAATGTGGCAAATTGAAGCTTAATCACCTCATATTTGCAAATGACTTGATGATATTTGTTCTTGGAGATGTTCCTTCTGTTAATGTTGTGACTAGTTCTTTGAATTCTTTTGCAAAGATGTCTGGATTGCAGGAAAATCCAGAGAAAACTAATATCTATATGGGAGGCATAAGGTCTGACATCAAGCAAGCTATTCTTAATGCAACCCACTATTCTGAGGGGGCATTCCCATTCAGATACTTGGGAGTACCCATGAATGAAGGGAAGCTGAATAAGAAGATGTTTGCTGATTTGCTGACTAAAGTCCAACATGCTTTGAATCATTGGAGTACTCACAAACTATCTTATGCAGGGAAAATCAGTTTACTGAACACAGTAATATTTGGCTTAGAACAGTATTGGTGTGCAACTCTTTTGATTCCAAAAGGAGTTGTGAAGTTAATAAACAAGTTCTGCAGGAATTTTTTGTGGGGTGCAGAGGAAGGTGAGAGGAAATTGATCCTTAAAAGCTGGGCTTCCTGTTGTGTTCCTCATGAAGAAGGAGGGTTCAATATAAAAGAAGTTTTGGCCTGGAATAAAAGTGTCATTTGTAAATGGATATGGGTAATTGATCAGCATTCCTCTAGTTCATGGTCTGAGTGGAACTATAATTACAATATTAAAGATGCAGATTTCTGGACTGTCCAGATAAAACCTCATCACTCAGAGAGTTGGAGAAGTATTCTACATGTGAGAGATGAATTGGTTATCAGAGCTGGGAGTATTTCAGCTGCTAAAGACACTCTGCAAAGCTGTACGAGAGTAGGCAAGCTGAGATTGCATTTGGTCTATGACCAACTTAGAATGAAAAGCAGTAGTACCATATGGGCAAAGGCTGTATGGTGCAGGTCTGTGCTCCCAAAGCATGGGTTTATTACTGTTCTAGCAATGCAGAGAAGGTTAGCTACCATAGACAAGCTCAACTTGAGGGATTGTGTATGGTTAACCTTTGCATTCTTTGTAAAGCAGGGTATGAGATACAGAGACACCTTTTTTTTTTAGATGTAAGTATGCTGCAGCTATATGGCAGGGCATACTGAACTGGATGAAAATCAAGGCAAGGACAGATCATATGAGGAAGGAGCTTGTGTGGATAGCAAAGAGCCGAGTAAGGAAGCATTGGAAGTCAGCTTGGTTTGCTAGTAGTCTCAATGCTACAATCTATACTATATGGGAGGAACGCAATGCGCGTATCTTTCGTGAGGTAGAGCATAGTATTGAATTTCTAATTAATAGAATACAGTATATTGTGAGTGTACGTCTTCTTAATGTAATCAATCCGCAATATGAGGATGAAGTAGTAGATTCTCTAAATAGTTGATATGTACTTATATATTGGCTCTCTTTGTAAGATCTTGGCTTTTCTTTCTACCCTATATGGAAGAATAAAAGTCTTAACTTTCTTGCAAAAAAAAAAAGAAAAAAGAAAATATGGGCACAAACTAGATCTCCTATCTAGTTTGTTCTAGAGCTATTAAGAAATGGCTAGATCCTCCTTCCAAATCTCCAATAGAGAAGATCTCCTTTAGATAGCACCCAAGAACTCACCCAAATAATATATGTAGTATTTTTACTAGTTAATACAAATATTACCCTTGATATAATGGTTACTAACTCTTAGTAATAATATGAAAATATTAGATTTTGAGTACTAACACTTAGTATTTGTTTCTAATATTTTTAGAGATTTTAGAGAGAAGATGATTAATATTTCACATGCAAAAGTATGAACCAAAATAAGGAGAAAATCTCCTTATGTTTGGTAGGGTGGTCGGGTCCAAGAAGAGAGAGAGAGAGAGGGGTATTGGGTTGTTATTTGAACCCAATAGAAATGGAGCATGGATAAGAACAAATGTATGAGAAATTACAAAGTGTGCATGAGCATGATGATTATGTTTTTAGTCATCTAATGCTCATGTCGACACGATTATATTTGTCCCACAAATACGCATAAATATTATTTAAACATTGTCTCATGTTTAAATAATTCCCGATTAAATTTGTTCGATAATACTCCATAAATATACGTGTACATCTACATATATAATTACGTACTAATATTAATCTCATTAATCAATTAGTACGAATTTAATAATTAACCGTTTAATCACTAATTCTCGTCTCAATTAATTTATTATTCAATTATCGGATAATTAAATAACAACTGCCGTGCCACGAGTTCAAAACTCGATCTCTCTGAATTTACTCAATTGACTAACTTTTAGTCTTTTTTATCAAGGGACTAATTAACTATATCTCATATAGTCAATTAGATAATATTGGGGCTTGTTCCTATAGGTGTGACCGAAAGGGGTCAGTTGATCACCGCCGTCACACGACAATAACGTCAAACTCTAGGCAGTCAACCGTTATTGATTTACGTTAATCAACTAACGAGGATTACTAAATGTAAATTTCCTGA
Source organism: Silene uniflora (assembly GCA_018983105.1). Taxonomy (NCBI): domain Eukaryota; kingdom Viridiplantae; phylum Streptophyta; class Magnoliopsida; order Caryophyllales; family Caryophyllaceae; genus Silene; species Silene uniflora. Next base: position 14,814 of record JAGPOY010001908.1, read on the forward strand.
TTATATTCCTTTAATGAGATTTATAATGTTAACGCACTATTGTGGAGGACACTAACTCCAACAATCTCCCACTTGTCCGATACAAGGTGCGCGCTACCAATTCTCTTGTCCGTTTTTAATCTCCCACTCAATGCAAGGTGTCTTTCAGGTCGCACTTGCACATTAACATATCGCGAGTGGTTTTCTCGATCTGGAGTGTGACTGTAAGACCTGAAAAATCTACTATAGATTATTTCCGAACGTGGCCACGCATTTCAGTCATTAACGCCTCGAGTGGCCATGAGATATTATAACCCAACGTGGGTGGACAATTCCTGTACGCCCTAACTATCTTTGCCCAATACAGATCACCATGACCCAGTAGATGCCCTTTGGCCTCTTTTCACGGCACGACCTAGGACAAAAACCAAAGTCACTCGGAAACTGCACTGACTCAGATAATAGTCTACAGTCAAAAGAATTGACTCATAGGAATATCATAGAGATCCCCGCCACGACCAGGCGTTCATAATAGAACTAAGGGACTCTATCATTGGTCACTGTCCGGCAATGGTCATACCTTTTGCCTATGTAATCGATCAGTCATCTCGTATGACCTTATGGTGTTGAACCAACCATCAATCGACTTACAATCTAGTCACTCTGATACATCACCTCATTTAAGTGACTAGGGACAAAATACAAAGCTTATCTTGTTCACTTGAATAGTGTTCAACAGTGTCTCCACAACCCATTCAGAAAAACAGAGTATTCAATTTAGTCACACTAAAAGAATAATTCATAATTGAAAACTTAAACAATGAATGTGATTATCATATATAAAACTGATAGAATATCCAATTATTACATATCCATAATCTAAATAAATTCTGGTACTCGTCTCAATCCCATTGCGACAACGTGTCCATCATGCTTAGCCTTTGATAAAGGCTTGGTTAAAGGATCAACAATGTTGTCGTCTGTCCCAACCTTACAAATGTCCATTTCCTTTCTTTCCACGTAATCTCTTATTACATGGTATTTCCTTTCAATGTGTCTGGATTTGTTACTTGACTTGGGCTCTTTTGCTTGAAAAATAGCCCCACTATTATCACAATATAGAGTGATAGGCTCTTCGGCGGTAGGGACTACTCCTAGTCCATCCATGAATTACCTAAACCAAACAGCTTCCTTTGCAGCTTCTGATGTTGCAAGGTACTCAGCTTCTGTTGTAAAATCTGCAGTGACGCTTTGCTTGAAGCTTTTCTAGCAAACAGCTCCTCCATTCATCATAAAGACATAGCCAGATTGAGATTTCATATCACCCCTATCGGTTTGGAAACTAGCGTCTGTGTAACCGCTTACACGTAAATCAGTTTCTCCTCCAAACACTAAGAACGAATCCTTAGTCCTTCTCAAGTACTTTAGGATGTTCTTAACGGCTATCCAATGACTTAGCTTGATAACGACTCATCATGCTTAAAGCATATGCAATATCGGGACGAGTGCAAATCATAGCGTACATGTTAGACCCAACAGCGGAAGCATAAGGGATGATCTTCATACGTTCAATTTCCTCATGTGTACAGGGAGACTGCGACTTGCTCAAAGTGATCCCTTGACACATAGGAAGAAAGCCTCTTTTAGAGTCTTTCATATTGAACCTATCAAGTATCTTATCAATATAAGTTTCTTGACTTAATGCTAGTATCCTTTTGGACCTATCCCTATAAATCCGGATACCCAAGATGCATTGTGCCTCTCTTAAGTCCTTCATTTGGAAATGTTTCCCTAGCCACTCCTTAAGGGAAGTGAGCGTCGGAACATCATTCCTAATGAGCAATATGTCATCCACATATAAGACTAGGAAAACAACCTTACTCCCACTAAACTTCATGTATAAACAAGGTTCCTCAACACTTCAAATAAACCCATATTGTTTAATAACATGATCAAAGCGATGATTCCAACTCCTAGATGCTTGATTAAGACCATAGATGGATCTCTTTGTGGGGAATATCCGTATATTCACGCTTAAAATTTAGGACTATAACGAAATTTTACATCGTGAATATTGTCATAAAATGAAATACAAAACCGGAAAAAGAGAATAGAAGCACAACCTTAGGTCCTTTGCAAAATGGCCTAAGAACGAGGAATCAAAATAGATCCCCTCATATAACTTGCACCCAAAACCCGATTGAGATGATGCCGCGCGTGCTAGAATATGCTCTCCGATTGACTTGCAATATGGGGAGAGCTCTTGTGAGATTTTTGTGATGTGAGATCAAGGTTGTTGGGAGAAAAAAAGGCTCACCAAAACCCTAGTTCTTTTGCAAATGAGAAAATCAGTAGTTGACAAAAGGAGAATGACTCCTTTTGTTCTCTCATTCGGCCGAGTATGAGGGTAAGTGGGAGAGTGGGCTTTGCCCACTCTCTCCTTATTCTCATGCGTGATTCGACCCGCGTAGCTAAAATGTATGATGCGGTATTTGATTATAAATCGTCTCCGGGTTATTAGATATTAATGCGTCGTCTCAACATTTTAACAGTCGATACATTAATAACGGTCTAATAGAAAAATGGCGATATTGTATA
>JAGPOY010001909.1:7083-23025 GCA_018983105.1 Silene uniflora
ATTTAGGCCATTCAACTCCACTTTGCACCTTTCTAAAAATGGCAAATTAAAGGTCCATGTTGTCCTAATTGGACAAGCATATTTACATAAAATGCCACTCAATAACCCATTTTAATTGGACAAGCATATAATAAAGCATTTTTACTTTTCATTTGTTGTACCTTTTATTGTTTTGTATTGCTTTTCTTAATACTTGTGCATAAAGCATAAGTACAATGTGGAGTTGAATGGAGGGAGTATACAATAATGAAAATGACCAAACCAAATGAAGATATCAAGTATCTAAATGCGTCTACTTGATGTCTCGAGTTTAAGATGAACGAAAGAGAGCATGTTTTGGAGAGAACTAGCGAATGAGTACATCGTCTACAACCGTCCTATAGCCCTCTCTCACACCACCCCTCTCAATCACTTCAAAACCAAATTAATCTTTACGATTAATAGAAAGTAAAGAGTTAAAGATCAATTAGCGATGCCATTATATTTATGTTATGCGCAAGAGATGCATAACAGATCGACATCACAATAAAAAAAAGTGAACTATTAATCAATAAGCGACTTCATTACAAATTGAGATTTACCTATAACTTTAGTCCAAAATGTTCCTTGTGACATCGGCTCAACACCATAACTTCACCAAAGGGTAAAATTTTATTGAGGTGTTAGTGTCGCAAAAATAGGGAAGGGAAGTTGGCAACCCTACAGTGGAGACTAAAGAATAGACAACCTATTAACAGGAAGGCCAACATTAAAGCCTTCTCTCACAAAGAAAACAGAGACACCGGGAACTTGGGAATAAGGGGCGGAAATCAATTACATCTAATAATACACAGTTTACAGTTAATAAACGGGGCATCACAACAAAAACTGGATGATGCTTGTATAAGCAAAAAGGTTGAATAAAGATGGATTAGCTGGGAGTTGAAATGCTTGGAAACCCTTCTGGCAAGTTAGCAATGGAAGAGTAACGTCAAAGCAAGCCTCTTATGCAATGACCTTCCGACATATGAGCTTGCTCACTCGAGTGCACAATATTAGCCATGGAACAATTCCAACCTGCATTCATTCTGACATTAGCAATACTTCCCATTCAAAGGAAAAATTCCAAAATTAAAAAGAAAAAAAAATAGGGCATAACATGGGGGTAAGATTGAAGGAGTTCTGCGCAAAGATTAAATTTGCATCCATATTCTGACAATGTACATCACTTAATAAGCACTATCGACAGCAATAGCCTGGTAGGGGATTAGTAAACAGCCAAACTATTTAGGCCAGAACAAATGGCAGATTTTTAGGTTTATCTACAAGTGTACTCTTATATAGTCCTCGATTGCTTTTTAACTATATGGAGTACAAATTAGTCGATAAACTACCCCCACCCCCAACTTAATGCTTGGGTGACAATTATTTCAAATGTGAGGTCAATGGTTCAGTACTCGCACCCCTATTTTTGCTACATTATCTACCACTTCCCACTGGTCATAACCAACCAATTTGGCTATAAGTTTACGACTGTAAGTCTGTAATGGGAGACACTTGTGGGCAGGTATTCGAAAGTGCAAGAACTTAATATGGAGTACTATTATGCCTTAAATAAGTTTTAGGAGTATAATATGGATGGCTAAATTTATACTCCGTAATACAGTAGTTAACTAAAAATGTAAAAAATTGCAAGAGAGTTAGGAGTCGTTTGGTTTACCACAGGAAGATAGAATTCCCGGGAAGAACAAATTCATATGAACTTGAAAATCATGTGAATTGTATAAATATTGTTTGGTTGCATGTGGGAACTTCAATTCATGTGGGAACTTCCACTTACCTAAGGGAGGCTAGGTAAGTGACTTCCTACCTCATGTAGGAATTGGAGTTTTCATAGGAAGTTCCACTTCCCATGAATTAGGCAACCAAACAAGACTTCATTTGGCTAATTCCCATGATTTTCCAATTCCTATGAATTTAAAAGGCAACCAAACAACCCCTTAGTATGTAGGTGGTTAAGTGGGTATTTCTACAGGTGGACTTAATTGTCAGTAAGATGCCACTTTTCAGCTTTTGGTAGGGACTAGGGAATTAAAATAGCTGTGGACTGGGTAATCTTCCTTCTGCCTTCAATGATTTATTACTTGCGAGGCCATTTGCCGTATTAAACAGAAACTAAAAGAAGTGGCACATTGAATCATGAAGTAATGAACTGTATTGAGAAACGAGAGCCAAATCTGGCAAATCAGCTATGTAGATTGGTAGAGACTAGAGAACTAACAATTATCAAAATATGGAACACATACCATCACTTTATCCACCGAATCACTGCCAGATTTCCAAGATAGCACTCTTCCTGCACAAAGGTAGAAATAAGCCGAATCTTAATGAAGAACTTAGAAGATCAATAGAAACTAAGGCGCGGTCACTAGATAGATGAAACGTGGACCGAGTACATCCAGATGACCGGATGGGAAATTAAAACTTAGGTAATCCCTCACCAAAGGGTTGGACAAGTTCTTTCGATATTGCTGCAACAGGAGATTTCCAGAACCAAACAGCCAGCAAAAGATAAGTTAACGCCTGCAAAACAAATTGGTTAATGAAAAGGTTAAATATCCGAGGAATTCAGACATAGCTTAAATAAAGTCCATAATAGGTACCTTTACAGGGGCCACATACTTCATATATGGATCATACACCGACTGCCTTTCCAGCATCTGTTGTTCTTGATCTGCAGGTCAAGTCTAATATTTAACAAAATTACGGGGGGGAAAGGCCACCACAATCCACAAGACATACTTCTCAATCAGTTACTGCAGTCATTCACTCCACTATCAACAGTAACAACATTCCCCCCAGCAGCCAGCAATGGTTACTGCCACCATTCGCTAATGAAGAAAATTTGTAAATATAGTACTATCATGGGTAAGGGTGTGTATCAATTCAACCACCCTAGCCCCGTTATAGAAGGGAGCTTTTGAAGCACTGAGATAACGTTCAAGTTGTTGTATTCTTAATCCATTTGGAATAACGGCTACAGCCAAAGTGATTGATGACTACAGTGGGCACAATGACAAAAATAAGTAGCATTTTAACTGACTAGCTGCTAGTTACACAAATTACTACTGGAATACAGAAGTATCTTGGATGCAAAAGTATCCACATGACAGAGTGAAACAGTGCATTACATCGGAAACAAACCATGCTGTTGGAACCAAGTAACTCAGTGCAGCAAATGTTACAGAGCTGCATCATGTCTATCAGTATAAGATATCCAGGAGCCCGGAGATAAGCTGTAATACTTTAATTATTTAACTTACATTTTGCCATCTCTTTCTCTTTAGCTGCTGCCATTCTCCTGAGCTTTGCGGCTTGTGCAAATGTTGAGGGTCTATGCTCAAAAAAGGCATTTATAAATTTAGTTACAAGAAATATATAACAAAGACATCTGACCAGAAAAAAGTGAGTTTACATTCTATTGCATGAAAAAGAATGGTCCCTCACGCAGTCATACCAACTCAAAAAACAGCTGAATTCCTCAAAGGCTTTCACCTATGCCAAATTATAATCCTTAATAGCCATAATAAATGCTGGCACTCCTATGATTTCCTCAGAACACCACTACCGATGATATCTTACTTGCCTATCAGCCTAAAGAAACCATTTCTATCTATCTGCCAATAAAGTTCTTTTGACAAGTTAATGCTATCGAAAAAGAAAACGTAAGAGACCACTATGATACCCACTGAGTCAAGGAGCTGGCTTCTTTCAAGAGCTGCTTTATTTCAGTACGCAACTTCTTTTCCTCGGAGCTGGTTGTGCCCCCATTCTGCACATAAAAGAAGCACTTTCGATTTACTAAGAAGAATCGATAAATAGTCAATGGTCAGGCAATAGAGTAACTTTGGAAAATAACCAAAAATATAATAAAAAAAAACATCATTTTGTTGCTTAGGGATTGCTGCTTGGATCAAATTGGCGAGCAATAAGAAAAGAGCAAATCACGAAGTCAACATAAGTTTTCGACAACATTGTGTGTAATGATATGCAAGAATGCAAGGGACTTCTAAACAGAAAAACATACTTCAAAAATCATAACTGATTTGATACTTATTACCATTGAGCTAAAAACTGATTTTGCCAGTAGAATATCGACCAAACTTCACACTCAAATTATGATATAACAAGTCATCTGCCTGTTTTTTCTATAACTTAAACAACTGCATTGATCTAAATACAAGAAAAATCTGGTTTTTTCGGCATTAGCTAGATGATCATCAAAGAAACGTCAGGTATTAGGTAGTCGCCTAGTCGGCATTTCCACATTAAATGAAATTGATGATAAAAATCATCAATATACAGAATTTAAACAATACAACAATACCATGAAGGCATGAACCAATACCACATGTCTACATACTCGAACGAAAGCCTAAATTACTTGCTAAATTTCACTTTAAACAACTGCATTAATCTAAATAAAATTAAAACTGGTTTTCAAGCCATTAGACTAGCTTGATCATCAAAGAAACATCTGTCAGGTTTCAAGTCGTCAGCTTTTCGACATAAAATGATAGAAATATAGAATTCAATTCAAGTCGTCAGCTTTTCGACATAAAATGATAGAAATATAGAATTCAATTCCATACAACAAATTCATCAACCAATACGACAATGTTCACCTAAAACGAAAGCGAAATTTCACTTAAACAGCAACTGCATTAATCTAAAACAATAAAATCAGTTAGATGATCATCACAGAAACGGTCAAGTTTCATGCCGTCGGCTTTTCGACATTAAATGAAATTGATCAAAACATCATAGAAACATAGAATTCAATTCAATTCAATTCAAATCAACAAATTTAACTCGATTGATCAGAATTCAACGACCTATATTAGAAAATGAAGATAAATTAATGAAATGAAGGTCGGAGATGATGAAAATTGATGAAAAAGTACCCTAATTTGGTGTTCGAAATATCGCGGGACGAACTGAAGAAGCGAAACAAGGATGAATATTGTTGGAGCAGCTAAACTTGTTCCGTCGTCGTCCATGTCTCTCTCGCTATCTCCTTCTCTTCTTGTATTTGTCGTCGTTCGTTATAATGATATAAGGCTGAAATTGTAAGATTATGCTTTAGATCGCCATTGTTGCCACCTTTTGCATTTTGGTAGTACGAGTTGTTTTGAAATCTTTATTGTTTTGGTTTTTCGGTTTGTTTTCATTTTTGTTTCGGGCATTTTCAGCAACTAGGTAGCACCTACAGGTGGCAGTTCGGCCACCAACCAGGCACGGGTGGCGGGTCAGCAGGCTATGACTGATCACCCCTTCCTGCGGTGGCACGGTCCATGGCACAACTGCCTTGGACTCGTGTCATAACGGGCCATGGACCACTTGCGTGCCTGGCCGTGGGCTGCTCCGGTCGAGGTCAGACGCTCATACTAGTTTAAAAAAAAAAAAAAAAATTACCATTATTACTCTTTTTTAAAAATTACTAAATGGGGATTGGTAGAAAAGGCGCCTGCCTATGTGCTTGACCAAAGGAAAGTCCGGGTCAAGTTGTCAATACTAAAAAAGAACCGAAATTGGGAGGCTTATTGCACTGCATGTCTGCATGGAAAGAGAGGGATGACATTTAGAGTGAATTTAATTAAACAAAGTCTACCCTATAAAGGAAGCGGGTTTTCCCGCTAGCCAATTTGATCTAGATAGCGTCAAGGATAAGTCTAACTTCTTGGTGGACTCCTTAATTATAGAGCTCGATGAGATAAGGGTATGATTATCCGTCAGACTCACCAAAGTCTTAATACTCTGCCACATCAGCTTTCCACTAACTTTTATTATTTCTTTATTATTCAGACCCACCTCAAACTTCATACATTATCCGTCAGACTCACCTCAAACTCTACTTTTACATTTACTACTTTTTTCTTATAAAAAGAAATGACACATGACAGTCATTCATTGGATAATTTTCTTACATAGTGGGGTCAAGACTCACCCAAAGTCTTAAGTTGAGTCAAGTTTTGTTTGCTTGTTGCTCTATGTTGTTCATATTGTTCATTTGTACACTCTTGCAGCGTAAGTGCATCTTATTTTTTGTCACCCGTTAGCTCAAGCTTTTCAATGACCCAATTTAACGTATTACACCAACATGCCTTTGATAATCGGCATAGTTACTTGCTGATGGTATTGTTTGGTTTAGTTACTTGTAGGTCTAAGTGTCTAACTAACAAGGGTGGTAACAAAGAGTTCGAAAGACTTCACAATATCAATAAGATACTGATGATTTTCAGTATCACCGGGAGGCGCCCTATGATCAACCATTCGTTTTTATTTTTTTATTTATATTTCATTTCGAACCCCGGCTGCTTGTAAGGAAAGAGACTCCTTGTACCACTGAACCACTAAGATTTTTTGAAATAATAACTCACAAATAAATATGTATCCTCTGTTTTCAACATTAATGGGGGTGAGGGTTCACCCCCCATTACCCCTGTAGATCCGCCCATGAACACAAGTGTAAAAAGTAAAAACATAACAAATCCCTCGAATAAAAGTCGCAAGTCGCAACGCACCAATTACAACTCACTAACTCACAAGGGAGACGTGATAACTTATTTTCTCATAAAACGACGTCGAACAACCCAATCAATCCAAAACACTCACATGACCGCGACCACACCAACCGCAAGTCACAGATAAGTTTTCCAACCTTAATAACAACATACCCACAGTCTTAGTTAGCGCGTCAAAATCACTCTCCTTCTCCACCGTCTATCACATCAACCACAACACATCTTGACGCGCGTCTAACACACGCGAACAAGACGCACGTACCAGATAACACATTCCCTTTCTGCAAAAATAACCTAAATTTCCACCTCAATCTAGCAGCAGAGAAGTACTCACTAACTGAAGTAGAGAGAGAAAGTACGAGAGAAGAGAGAGAAACAAGGTGTTATCAACAATGGCGGTTGTATCAACATCTTTGGCTTCGCAGCTAACAAACCCTAACTCGGTGGTGTCGACTCAGTTCACAGGTCTTCGTCGATCGTTTCTCAAGCTCGAATCGTCGGTGTCAACTCAGTCGTCGTTGTTTCAGCAGGTGGAGTCGCATTTGCGCTTATCTTCCTCTCGTCGCGGTTCTCGAGGTGTCGTTTCCATGGCTGCTTCCGGCAAGGTATAATACACTTAAATCAGCAGAATATGATTATTTTATTCTGAATTTGAAGCTCAATGAAAATAATATTGATTCTTTAGTACGATGAATCAATGTGTGCAGAAATGTGTGTTTCTGTTGATTTTAGATAATGTTTAGCGAATGTCGAATCGTTTTGATTGCAATTTCGTTAATTAGATGAACATGAGGGAGAATATGATGAATTGTCGATGAATCGATGTATGTTCCGTCAATGTTATTGTGAATTAGAGGCACGTGTCAGTTCCAATTGCGGCTTATTTGAATACAAGGGAGAATATGTAGAATTGTCGATGAATCTTAGTTTAAAAAAGCGCGCCTCAGTCGATGGAATGATGAATCAATGTATGTTCCTTTGGTGTTTGAAGGTGCAGAAGTGTAGAATTGTCGATGAATCAATGTATGCTCCTTTGGTGTTTGAAGGTGCAGAAGTGTGTTTTGAAGTTGAATTTGGAGAGTATTTTAAGAATGTCGAATTGATTTTATTGTGATTTCGTGAATTAGAGGCAGATGTCTGCTCCGATTGCAATTTATATGAATACAAGGGAAAATATGTCGAATTGTCGAGGGATGGATGTGTTACTTTGGTGTTGAAGGTGCAACAATGTGTTTTTCGGTTGAAGTTGGAGGGTATTTTGGGAATGTCGAATCTATTATATTGTGAGCTCGTGAATACGAGGCAGTTTGTCAGCTCTAATTGCAATTTATATGCATATGAGGAAGAATGTGTTGAATTGTCGATGAATTGATGTAAGTTGCTTTGGTGCTGAAGATGTAAAATGTGTTTTTTTCTGTTGAATTTAATAGTATTTGAGAATATCGAATCGGTTTTATTGTGATTTCGTGAATTAGAGGCATGTGCGGCTCTAACTTCAACTTATATGAATACGAGGGAGAATATGCTGAATTGTCGATGAATAGATGTATGTTACTATGGTGTTGAAGGTGCGAGAATGTGTTTTCGGTTGAATTTGGAGAGTATTTTGAGTGTCCAATTGATTTTTACTGTAATTTCGTAATTTCGAGGCAAGTGTCAGCTATAATTTCACCTTCTATATGAACATGAGGGAGAAGTTGATGAATCAATGGATGTTCGTGTGGCGTTGAAGGTGCAAAAATGTATTTTTGGGCTGAATTTGGAGTGTATTTTTGAGGATGTAGAATTAATTTGATTTGTGATTCCGTGAACTAGAGGCAAGTGTGGGCTTTAATTTTTGACTTATATGAATACGAGGAAGAATATGGTTGAATTGTCGATGAATCGATGTATTTACTTTGGTGATGAAGGTGTGAAATTGTGTTTTTCGGTTGAATTAGCAGAGTATTTTGAGATGCCGATTAATTTTTTTGTGATTTCATGAGTGAGAGGCAAGTGTTGGCTATAATTTTAACATGTATATGAACATTCGGGAGAATATGATGGATTGTTGATGAATCAATGTATTTTGGTGTCTGAAGATGCTACAATGCGTATTCTGGATTTCTGGTTGAATTTTGAGGATATTGTGAAAATGTAGACTTGATTTTATCGTTTTTTTTTTTCTGAAATAGAAGCAGGCGCTGGCTTTTATTTCAGTTTAGATGAATTTGTGTGATGAGTTTTGCATGAATCAATGTATGTTGCTTTGGTGTTTGAAGATGCTAAAAAGTGTTTTCCAGTTGAATTTGGACAATATTTTGAAAATGTCAGCTTAATTTTATCACGATTTCGTAAAATTAGAGGCAGTTGCCTGCTTTAATTCCAGTTTATCTAAGTATGAAGGAGAATGAAGAGTAATGCTTGTTGAATTTAGGGATTGATATCTGAGTAATTTGAAAATGCACTATATTGAGATTGTCCAAAATTAAAAATCATTTTGTTGGTCTTAGGCTCTTAGCGTGTTATTATTGAAATGTTTTTTTTTGTTTGAAACAAGATCTCTTTGATCAAAGGGAGGTAAACGTTTAGGGGGTTATATCACTGAAAACAAGGTGTATTTGGCATTTTGTAGACATCTTGTGGGTTTGATGAAAAATAAAATGCATGTTGAAGTATGGGGAATTTCTGTAGTTATTTTACGACGACAATCTAGTACTCCCTCTGTCCCAACTTCAATCATTTGTTTGCATTTGATTAGAATACCCCCTCAAAAAGAATAAAAAAGTCCAACAAATGATTGGGACAAAGGTACTACTTAATAGTACACCTTTTGTGTAAGCATATCTTTATTTTGTACTCCGTATGTTGTGTCATACTGTGATCAAAAGCATATTTTTACCTGTTTAGTGGCTGGATGCCTGGATTGATATCTGACCATTGGTGTTTTTTTTTGTGGCAGTTTTTCGTCGGTGGTAACTGGAAATGTGTAAGTATCATCGCTTTTCCGTCCGTGTTTACGACAGTGTTTTTCGGTTTTAATCATTTTACTATCTTCTGGTAACATTAGTGTGCCTTTTATGCTTTTGTTCACCTCTTTCTTTGTTTCTTTCTTTCTGTTTGCTGTAGAATGGAACAAAGGAATCTATCACTAAGCTTGTTTCAGACTTGAACAGCGCCACGCTGGAGCCTGATGTTGGTATTGTCCTCTTGTGGTCTCATTCAGCTAGTAATTTGTAGTTGCTATCTATCGGATATCTATTTATTTTGGCTTTCTTAGATATAATAGCTGAATAGATTTTTTGTATTTTACTTTTGTGAACTAGATAATGCCTTTTTTTGTTCCCTTGATGGCATTGTAGTTCACAAATCACAAGCAACTTAGATATAGTGAAACATGGCTTAATATTAAGGATTCTTAATGCCATTAAGCGATAAGATTTGAACCTCACTCGTTTTGCCTTCTTGAAAATATTACAGATGTTGTTGTGGCACCTCCGTTTGTTTACATTGAACAAGTTAAAAGTTCCCTTACCAACCGGATCGAATTATCAGCTCAAAATTGTTGGGTTGGGAAAGGCGGAGCTTTTACAGGAGAAATCAGGTAATTCTGACATGTTTCAGTCTTTCAGATCAAGTTATAATCTTTGCCGTACATTATTTAGTAAACAATAAGTTGTTAGGTTTCTAGTCTAGTGGGTACTTGAAAATAAGGATATCTATTTTATGTACACTACTTGAACTAATTTAGATCACATCTTGATGTCACCAGTCCAGTCATGTGGTTAAGTGTAGAACTGTTCATAAAACTTATTTGATCCTTGCTCATGTCCGAGCTTATCTAGTTTTTCTTGTTATGATATATTTGAAACACATTTTAAGAGGTCAATACCATTTGTGTTGGGACGTAAAACACTCTAACAAGATGGTGTCATTGTGTCATTATGCTTGTATGCTGTTGGTGGACAGCATGTCTGCATTCATGTTAGTTGATAACCGATATGCCTTATATAGGCCAAAGTTTCTGCAGTTGTTCGATGTAGTGTAGTGCATTCCTTCATTCTCATTTTCAGTCAGTATTTTTACTGGACATCTTTTTTTTCCCCCCTCCAGTGTCGAGCAGTTGAAAGATCTTGGCTGCCAATGGGTTATTCTTGGGCATTCAGAGAGAAGACATGTTATTGGTGAAAAAAATGAGGTAAATGTTTAAGGGCTTGTTATTGGTGAAAAAGACGTAAATTTTTCCTTTGTTGAAAGGATTTTAATATGGGTTGTAAGACTAAAATTGGGTCGCTTCATTCCCATCCCACTCTATTTTAATAACCAAACATGAGAAATTGTCCTCCTCCCTCCTCTCCTCCGAATCACTTCTTCCATGCTAAGGATTAGATCGACATTATAATAATTTTGTATGATCAGTTTATAGGGAAAAAGGCTGCATATGCTCTTAGTGAAGGTCTTGGAGTAATAGCTTGTATCGGGGAGCTCTTAGAAGAAAGAGAAGCAGGAAAAACCTTTGAGGTTTGCTACCAGCAACTGAAGGCTTTTGCTGGTAAATATTCTTCCATCCTTTCTTATGTGTAGATCTTGTTACATTATGTCACAGGGGCTATAAAAATGTTGCATATTTTTACTTTTACAGATTCCTTACCAAGCTGGGAAAATGTTGTCATTGCTTATGAACCTGTATGGGCTATTGGTACTGGTAAAGTAGCTTCACCTGAGCAGGCTCAAGAAGTGCATGTTGCTGTTCGGGATTGGCTTAAAAAGAATGTTTCTGAAGCAGTTGCTGACAAGACCCGTATCATATATGGAGGTAGAGATATATGATAACAATCATGCTATCATTACAACTACTGCTTCTCATTTTTGTGGAGTTATTAAAGTTTCCTTGAGTAGACAGTTAGACACAGCATCCAAACAGACGTTTAAGCATGGTGTACCGATGTGAATAAATATCCAGATATATTTTGATGCAGCCACTGGAATTGTAATAGTAAAAACCGTTTGTTTCCTCCATTCTTGTGTTGGACACAGTAGCAACTCTTAGCTAAACTATCCTTTCCCAACCTCCATCTCAGAAATACTTACCTTTTAGGCTTTTATTCCTATGGGGCTGTTTCAGAAGGACTTACCATTTTTCTTGTTGGAGTAACATTTTAATCGAAAAGATCACGTTGCTCTCAACAAAGTGGATCACTTGTACTTTTATTCCCAATGTTTTTTGTTTTATTGTTATTTTATCTTTTTACTTGGTTAAATTTTTGGATAAGCTCAGTCAACTGCTTCACTTTTTTTTCTCTCCCAATTTTTATTGCTGTCGGGGATGGAACTGTGAAGACTGGAGAGTGTTAGGGGTTCCTTGCTACTTGCTAGTCTGCTCCACATGACCACATCTTTAACGGAAATTCTGCTCACATATATTCTATCACATGAAATATACTCCTTTGATCCCTTTGCCGTGTGAAGGAATGTAGCGTTCTTTGAGTGCAGATTGCACGATATTTTTTGTGGTTACAGCTTGAAATGTGTATTGTTGCCTTGTTGGTTTATTTTTTGTTCAAATGACTGCAGGGTCTGTTAATGGAGGTAACTGTGCAGAGCTTGCAAAGCAGGAGGACATAGATGGATTTCTTGTTGGGGGAGCTTCGTTAAAGGTATGAGAACACTGAAAACTCTTGCCAGCCAATCCCATGCATGATGTTATCTACATCTACTTACAGCTATATCTATATGCTCAGTATATTTTAAAATAGACCGTGTCAACTTCATCTCTGCGTCTGAAATTTAATATTCATACTGTAATAGCGTTCTAGGAGCACAAAATAATCAAAATATGCTCGAACCTAAGCACTTTGTTGTCATATGAAACATGAATGCAATCTCTAAACCTTGACATGGTATGTCTATTGCTCTTCAAATGTGGTTAGTTGCCGTAATCACTAACTGTGCTTTGCGCAATGTGAAATCCAGTTTAAGTTCTGTTGTTTCCTTCGAATAATAATTTGCGGTTATTTTTGAGATGATGTCATAGTTTTTGGTAATGTGTGAAGCTTATTAAGTTCTCTAGGCAACGACATTACCTCCGTGCCTTGAAGTCCCCACAAGACTTAGTAGTAGGATTTGATCTACACAGCCTTATCCATATGGTAAACACTGAGGCTTCCTTGAGAAGTTTGGCAAGTATTCTCGATAACAACATTACCCCAGAGCCTTAAAGGCCCTCACATTGACTAGGTAGTGCGATTGGATGTACACAACTTATCCGTGTGATAAAACGCAGGCTTCCTTGAGAAGTTTGTTTAGCTGTCATGACAAACACTACCGTCCCACATTGCTGGGTAGTAGGGTTTGATGTATCCAACCCAATAGCCCATGAGGCCATGATGGATATTGTCTCGAAATGGCACGAATATAAGTTTTATTATATTATTTTTTCAACTGTGTAGGGTCCAGAATTTGCTACAATAATCAATTCAGTTACAGCAAAGAAGGTTGCTGCTTGAAGATCCCGAATACCAGCTTTGTGCAGGGATTTATTCTTCAAACATAATGTAGTGTCTTCCTGAAACAATGACCGTGTATTTTTAGTTTTTTACCATTTGACTGTATCATGAGAGGCTTTCTGAAATGTGTTCAACCCTTTGTTTGGGCTTGAACTGAAGAATAATGAAATCAATACATTTTGGATTTGAAATTTTGACAAGTAAATGCTTACAACTTTATCTATTTTGAATTTTTCACAAATGTTGCAAGTAAAATATTTTCAGCAATTCTCCTGTACGACATACTTCTCCGTATTTTTTTGTTTGCAAAAGGTGACCCATTTTTTTGTAAATAGTGATCACTTTGAAAAAAATAGCCATTTATTAGTCATAAAAAATGGCCGTCATTTATCAAAAAGTGGTCATACTTTTCTCGTTGCATGTACGGCAGTCATACAATAGAATTTGCAAAATATTTTTTATATGTCAAGATAGCGAACTCTTCCCACAAACATTGAGACGGGCGAAAATCGAAAAATTGTCTCTTGTTCTTGTTCTTCTAGTGTTACAATGCTTTGTGTTTGGGATACAAAAGTTCCTTGTTAAGGTTTGCTAGTTATATAGTGACGCGAGGCATGTTTGCTTTCTTCCTGCAGTTTGACGCATAAAATAAACTCATGCTCTTTATATTCTTAGAAGAACAAAGCATAAATGATAGTCTTTTTTTTTGGTAGTCTTCTTTAGTACATGAGCATGTCAAATACTAGATAGATGAACCCGAAAAAAAAAATATGTTATGGAGTAACTTATAAGGCTGAGACTAGGCCAGACATTCTTGCCTAGGACGAGTCACGGTGGTCCTCCCTCGTGTATTTATGTCTAAATCAGCCTTAACTTCCAAATAGATGAACCACCACGTCAGACGTGGATCACTCACGTCCTTGCCTAGATCGAGCCGCGGTGGTTCCACGTTCACACTTGGTGTTGGACATGGTACTCAGACGTAGGGATTCCACACTGCAGCCATTTTCCTCTTTTTCCCTTAATTAAAATTCGATGTTATGAATTATTGGTTGTTAATAATTCATTTAATTTAATTCTATTAGTAATTAATTTGTTGTGTCATTCGAACTAGTTTAACATTGTTTCTATTAGTAATTCGTCGTTTTGATTTTTAAATTGATTCGTTTTACGTCGATTAGTTTAAGTTGTTTCAATTAGTATTTCGTCGTTTTAACCAGGTTGATAGTTATTCAATATTACGGAGAAGTTGTTAGCTTCGATTGTTTGGTCGAGTAGCAATTTGTGTATTGGCCCGCCTACTGGCGCAGCTACTTTGGACTTCGGTCTTTGGTCTTTCAGGTTGGTTCTTCAAGATGTACGAGATCTTTCTCCGTTAGAGGCAAGTCTTTTTGGCTTGTTCTCGCCTTTCCCTTTCTACGTCCTTGTGGCGTAAGCACAGCTTGTTCCCGTCACTTGTTAGAGCAATTATCCCGATGGTCTTTGGAGTCTCGTGTCATGAGGACCGTGCATAATGAATTTCAAGTCCAAGCTACCGTTTTCCACCAACATGTTGTTGTTTCCGGCGGACATATCATCTATCGCTCTGGTTTAGTAGGAAGTTGTATTTTATTTTCAATAAGGTTGCCCATAACCTAACTAGAGCTGAATTGAGACTGTAAGGTTACTTTTATTTATCGCTGCCAAAAAAAAATAAAAAAAAATTGCTTATCACTAGATTAATTGAAGTGTTTGTGTAGTTTGGACTTTGGATAGTTCATTAAAATCATAGACAATTTGAAGCAATTCGCCAACGTCAAATAACAATTGGGTTATGCAAATGTCATGAGCCCAAGTTAGTAGAGTATACGGCTTTTTTCTCTCTCATCTCATGGTTTACAATGATAATTCAAGTGTTTGGCCCCTCCTTTGAAGAGTAGGCATTTTGGGCCGGACCAAGTCGGGACACGAGTTCCGCACGGGCACGGTGAAGAAAACGAGGTGACCCGGGTTCGACACGATCGGGTAAGAGGCTGGCTGCGACACCAAAATTTCAAAAATTTCGCGCCTAGGCAAAGTCCGACACAAGGCACAACGGTTTTATGGGTAAATAATTAAAAAATCATTTAAAAAAAACCATGCCTGGGCCGGGGTTAAAGTGACTAGGCACAACGGGCCGGCACAGCACGATCGATTGCCTTCTCTACTCTTTTGCTTGGGCTCTTGGTTTGAGAACTGAAATGAACGCCCTGCTTATGCCGCTAATGATATGGCTAGGTCCTAGGCCTTGTTTTTTTGGCACCCGTATATTACTCGGAAAAATGATCGAATTGGAAAAAAAAATCGTCACTTTATAAACTCATAAACACGAGTACTGACCTTTTAAAATTTAGTTCACAAAATTGGGTATTTCATGCAAAATGTCCAACCTTAGGATATCGCTTGAATTTTCTGTTTTCAAAATCATCGGTTAGTAAACATTTTTTAACCGAATTACTTTTAACTTCTTCCTTTTTATCAAATGATCAGTCACAAAGGCAATACCTAGGTAGCACGGACACTCCTCCTAACTAGTCGTCCCGTATCCGACACCGTGTCGGACACTCGGACACCCGACGACACTCATTGGACACACGACCTAAACATGTTATAGTTTAGATGAGTAATAAAATCTATAACTTCTATAAATGTAGAGACTTGGTAATTGTGAACAGTAGGCCAGTGTTTTTCGTGCGTTGCGCGTGAGGAATAGGGGTTCCACTGTTTCTCTTCCTTTTCCTTACTTTTTCTGCTTTCTTCTTCCTTTCATTTCTCTGCCTGTTTCTTTTTCCTCCATCTCCGTCCATTTCCTTCATTTTTCCCTTCTTTTCTTTACCCTAGCAGCCACTGCATCGTCCATTCATTCCTTTTCTCCT
>JAGPOY010001910.1:0-11495 GCA_018983105.1 Silene uniflora
GAAAGAAGCCCTCTTTGACAATCCATGGGGCTGATGTACATCAGGGTCTGTCAGATGTAGCTTTTACATCATCTGATGACTCCAGGTGATTTTATGCATGGTTGATCCTATATCCCCTCTCTCTTTTGTGTTGAATTCATCTCCTTGTTCACGCCCCCGTGTTTGGCTTTATACTTTCTTTTCCATTCAAATCTTGTTTTTTTGGGGGTGGAGGGTGTTTAGGGTGCAGTTACTCACATGGTGCTGACTAAGCATCGTTCTATTCATTTCTAAGGGCTAAAGCAGTAACACTGTCATGGCCCCGGTGTCTTTGCCTTCTTGTTTCAAATGGTGAGAGTGTGAGACTTAATTCTGGCTCTAGAGCTGATTTCTCCAAGGTTTTTCGTAGGTTTGAGTGTTACACAGTTGCACTCTCGACCTTCCCTCATATGAATTTCCCAATGATAAATGAGTGACATTTTGCTCAACTGATTGGTTCGATTTACCTTCACATGATGTCAACAGAATTTTTGATTCTGACACATATGGCTCAATCAATTTATAGGATTCAAGAAGAGGCCAATTTCCGTCTGCTGAGCTGACAACCAATTATGGCGCTGGCTCTTTTTAATATATTTTTTGCGTGCTTGGAATGCTCGAGCTCCACCGAGTATCACTCCTACCTCTTTCCTGTGAACACTTACAACTATTCTTATGATAAGAATTAATTGGGAAGTAGGGATTAAAAAGTTATTGGGACACTTGTCAACGCACTCAGTATGGGAAGATTCCTCAATATCTTCTAACATGTCTTCTTTATCCTTCCAGACTGCATTTCAGATTTGTAGTTGTTGATTTAGTCTTGGAACAATTGTAGATACTCTGTTATACGAAGTATATAGTATGACATTTGATACTATAAGTAGTATTAGTAAATATCTTTATTCTTATGTAAATTATCCTAGAATATTATTGTTATTATAGCATGTGTATATCTTATTTATAGTTAGTTAGTTATTTGCCTAGTTGTTAGCCTAGAATAGATTATCCTACTGTAATTATATATATACATGATTAATGAGAAAACCCTTCTCAGGGATTCAGTTACTTTCATGGTTTCAGAGACTCTTCCTGCCTGTGTCTCACAAAATTGCCCACGGCAATCCATTGTTTTCTCCTTCTCCTCGTCCTAGCCTCACGCTACCATGGTCGATGGAGAAACCTCATTGACACCACCCAAACCCTCCCTTCATCCGGTCTACACCGTCACCAACATCCAGCATAAGGTGCGCGTCCTAGACGGATCTAAGGTCTCTTATGCGTCATGGGTGAATTTATTTACTCTCCATGCTCGCGGGTACAAGGTGTTGAATCATATAGACGGCACGCCCGCACCCAAAGAGACGGATCCTGCTTATGAATCGTGGTATGAAATCGATGCCCATGTTCTCCAATGGATCTACGGTACTTTGTCCGACGACTTATTACCTCGTGTTCTTGCCTCGGAATCCACCGCCTATGAGGCCTGGAAACGAGTCGAGAATATTTTTCTCAATAATAAGGGTGCCCGCGCTGCTAGTCTCGAGCAAGAGTTTAACAACCTCAAGCTCGCCAATCTGCCGTCGTTTGAAGCCTACTGTCAACGTCTCCGAGAGTTGTCAGGCCAATTAAAGGACGTCGGCGCCGCAATTAATGACCAATGACTGGTTCTCCAACTCGTTCGTGGCTTGCCAAAGGAGTATGACACGGTTGCTGCATACATCAACCAGACTCTTCCGTCTTTCGAGACGGCATGCAGCATGATCGATTTAGAGAACCATCGACAAGCATGCCGTGATGAGCCCACGGCACTGGTCGCACCAACGGCTCCCCCATCTGAGTCTCACCAGTGGGAAGAACAACCAAGACCTCCGCGCAACGAACATCGCAGCAAGGGTGGCAAGAGAGGTCACAACAAAGGTGGTTCGAATTCTGGTGGTAATGGAGGCTCTCGAAATCAATTTAAAAACCCTCCTGCTAATCAGACCTCTTCGTGGGGTCCGATGCCCGCGTGGCCGGCTCCCTGGATGCCGCCACCGTGTCCCTATCCCATATTCCCCGGGTGGACTAACCCTTGGCAGCCGTGGACTGCCTCTGGTTCCAGTGGTTTTAATCGCAGTAGGTCGACTCGTGGTGGTCCTCGACCTAACTCCAATTATGGTCAGGCCCACATAGCCTCGGATGGGACGACAAATGATGGACCGCCTATACCAACGGAGTTAGCCCAGGCGTTCTATGCACCGAGTATGCAGCCTAATCAACAAGGCCAATATTTTATGGACACTGGAGCAACGTCACACATAAGCGCGGACCAAGGTATGCTTCGTTCCCCTCTCAATTCGAGTACAATTAACTCTATCTATGTCGGAAATGGCGCACGTATTCCTGTTTACGGTTCTGGACAGTCCATTGTTAAAGCCCCAAACCGCACCCTTCACCTTCGAAACGTACTGTATACACCCAAAATAATTAAAAACCTAATATCAGTTCGCCAATTTACTAAAGACAATAACGTTTCAGTCGAATTTGATCCATTTGGTTTTTCTGTGAAGGATTTAGCGAATGGGACTCTGATTCTGAGGAGCAATAGTGACGGTGACCTATATCCTGTGTCGGCCCAACCATCATCAAAGTCGCCCGAGTCCAGCCTCAACCTCCTAGCCTTTTCTTCCGATGTCAGGCATTCCCGTCTTGGTCATCCGGGTGCCAATATTTTAAATTTTCTTAAGTCCAAATCTTCTATTGAATGTAATAGCAAGTCGATCTCTTTATTGTGTCATTCGTGTCAAATAAGTAAGCACAAGCGTTTACCATTTCATGATTCGTCTTCTGTTACAATTGCACCTTTTGATATTGTTCACAGCGATTTATGGACTTCTCCTATTCCGAGCAAAGCAGGCTATAAATATTATCTTATATTGCTCGACAATTATACCCAATTTTTGTGGGTTTATCCTATGAAATTTAAATCCGAAACTTTTACCAAATTCATTAATTTTAGGAATTATGTCACTACTCAATTTCAATGTCCTATTAAATCATTCCAATGTGACTTAGGCCGCGAGTTTGATAATAATGATTTTCGAAATTTTGCAAATACTCACGGTCTCACGTTTCGCTTTTCTTGCCCACAAACATCGTCACAAAACGGTAAAGCAGAACGAATGATACGTCGAATTAATGAAATCGTTCTAGCACTTCTTCACCACTCGTCCACCCCTCCCGAATTCTGGGTCGATGCATTACACACGGCCGTCCACCTCCATAACATCTTACCCACTAAAATTCTACAATTCCGCTCACCCACTTCCGCTCTCTTTCTCAAAAATCCCTCCTACTCTCACCTCCGTGTATTTGGTTGTGTATGCTACCCCAATCTTTCCTCTAAGTGTCCCCATAAGCTTGCACCTCGATCTACTAAATGTGTTTTTATCGGTTATCCTCAAGAATTTCGAGGTTACAAATGTTATGATCTCGCAACTGGTAAACTCATTATATCACGTCATGTGACCTTCGATGAATCGGTCTTCCCATTTGCTAAGTCCTCCTCCACGCCCCCCACCTCATACACCTTCCTCGAACCCTACCCTGTTTCCCCTGCCATATTTGACCACGTCGAACCACCACCAGCTACTCCACCTCCCGACCCGAACCCGCAATCTCCTCGCACTCCCCAATCACACGCCTCTGACACTACGCCACATGCCTCCCCTACCCCAACCTCACCAGAAATCACTCCCTCCCCGAGCTCACAGCCTACACCTACCTCAACCCCTACACCACCACCGCCACCACCACCACCACCACCTCCCCGACCCCACAGCATGCATACCCGTGCCATTCATGGCATATTTAAACCCAAGATCCCCACCTCCCCCACTGCCACATCCAACAACGACATCTCCCCCCTACCCAAATCCCCAAAACTTGAACTCCAGGACCGTAACTGGCACGCAGCCATGACGGATGAGTTTCGTGCTTTGATTGATAATAAAACGTAGGACTTGGTACCGCGTCCGCGAGATGCTCCTGTCATTCGATGTCTATGGTTATATCGTCACAAGTTTAAGTCTGATGGCTCTTTACAGCGCTATAAAGCTAGACTCGTTGTTAATGGCAAATGCCAACAGGTTGGTGTTGATTGTGACGAGACGTTTAGTCCGGTGGTTAAACCTACTACAATTCGAACCGTCCTAAGTCTTGCTACTTCCAGGTCATGGCCTATCCATCAATTGGATGTTAAAAACGCTTTCTTACATGGCGATCTTATTGAGACGGTTTATATGCATCAACCACCCGGTTTCGTGGACCCTAAAGCCCCTCATCATGTGTGTCGATTGAGAAAGTCACTCTATGGACTTAAACAAGCCCCACGGGCTTGGTATCATCGGTACGCGACTTTCATCTTATCTCGGGGTTTTTAGAGTAGCATCTGTGATCAATCGTTATTTATTTTTAATGATGGTGCTAACATGGCCTATTTGTTATTATATGTGGATGATATCGTCTTAACAGCCTCAAGTTCATCTTTTCTTCGACAAATCATTCAAGATTTATCACAAGAATTTGCCATGTCCGACTTGGGTCGACTCAACCACTTCCTCGGGATACAGGTTAAGAGTAGCTCCACGGGTCTGTTTTTGTCCCAAACGCAATATGC
This sequence comes from Silene uniflora, assembly GCA_018983105.1. NCBI lineage: Eukaryota > Viridiplantae > Streptophyta > Magnoliopsida > Caryophyllales > Caryophyllaceae > Silene > Silene uniflora. The sequence goes on from JAGPOY010001910.1 coordinate 4,679, forward strand.
CCGCGACATTCTTACTCGTGCTTCAATAGGCTCCTGTAATCCCGTCTCGACACCTGTTGAAACTGGTGCAAAGTTATCTGCCACGGCTGGTTCCCCTGCTGCGGACCCGTCATTGTATCGAAGCCTAGCCGGTGCGTTACAATATCTTACAATTACTAGGCCCGATATTTCTTATGCCGTTCAACAGGTTTGTCTCTTTATGCATGCCCCTCGTGAGTCCCATTTTCAGTTCCTCAAACGAATCCTAAGGTACACTTGAATATGGTCTAACTATTTCGAAATCTGCCCCGGACTCCCTCACGGCTTACTCCGATGTTGATTGGGGCGGGTGTCCTGACTCACGCCGATCGACTTCTGGCTATTGTGTATTTCTTGGAAATAATCTCGTGTCATGGTCGTCAAAGCGCCAAAGCACGGTATCTAAGTCAAGTGCAGAAGCCGAATATAGGGGTGTCGCTAATGCCGTTGCCGAGACAAGTTGGCTCCGCAATCTATTGCTAGAACTTTATGTTCCCATTTCTCGAGCTACACTTGTATATTGTGATAATGTTTCTGCAGTTTATTTATCTGGCAACCCGGTCCAACACCAACGAACAAAGCACATCGAGATAGACATTCACTTTGTTCGTGAAAAAGTCCGACTTGGAACGGTTAAGGTTCTTCATATTCCCGCTGAATACCAATATGCTGATATTTTTACGAAGGGCCTTCCAAAATACTTGTTTACACGGTTTCGTTCCAGTCTCAGTATTCGCCCTGCTCCCGTTTCGACTGCGGGGGTATATTAGTAAATATCTTTATTCATATGTAAATTATCCTAGAATATTATTGTTATAGCATGTGTATATCTTATTTATAGTTAGCTAGTTATTTGCCTAGTTGTTAGCCTAGAATAGATTATCCTATTGTAATTATATATATATATACATGATTAATGAGAAAAACCTTCTCAGGGATTCAGTTACTTTCAAGTAGAACTCCAAAAACATACATTCTGAGCTGAAGTAGAGTTTAACTAAGGGAGTGTGGTTTGTTGCCAGAACTCTGATTTCTTTTTCGTGCTTCTGATTGTGTTTTTGCATGCTTCTGACACTAGCCTGCTTCTATAGCTAGTCGTGGATTATTCTGATCTCGTGGGTACTTTGCTTTTATTGATTTCAGATTGTCTATGGAGCTGGTAATCACGGAATCGTTTACATGTGGTATCTTCGTGGTGGAAGATTATCTGCTGCAATCTCTGAGCCATAAAGAGGTTGGACAAAATTTGTCTATTGACATTCCTCTTAGTCATGTCACATTGGGATCCGAAGTGTAGTCTATTACAAACTAGACAATATTTGATGCATGAAACTAGTTATATACGAGTTACTGCAAAGGGATGCTTCTGCGAATGCAGCTTGTTTTGGTCATCAAAACCTGTGTAGCTCATTATGCAGGACGATGACGGCCTTTGTTAATCTTTGCCGTTCAGTTCACCTTTTGTGGTAGATTGAACCTGTGTAGTTTTTGCCTACTCACTTCACTATATCTGGTGTTTCTATATAGGCATATCATCCACCTTTGGCATCCCTCACGTTATCTATATATGATGCTGGAGAAAATTGAGTCACTAAAGGTATGTAACTTTGTTACGCTCCTCATCCCCCACTCGATAGAATATAAACATTTCTCAATTTTCACCTTTACTTGTTTGTGTGATAGGCTATTATTTATTTGTTAATCATACTTCATTCGTTGGAAGAATTAGCATTATGATTAGAAAGTAGAAACTGCTCTGCTCATATTTCGGACTTGTGCAATTATAATGCTCTGATGATGAGCTGAATTAGGAAGATTGTAAAATAACTAAGTCGCTTTTAGAAAGTTTTAAGCCCATCCAATGTTGTGCATTAAAGCTTGACTTAATTTGCAGTCACAGTCAGTTATTGTTCCAAAGAATATACGTTCTATATATCAGTTTGGATCTTTCTTGTGCATACTCCTTGGCATTTGATCTTGAAGATGGCCAGTAAGTTTTTAACTTGTCACGTAAAGGCTCTATTGTGTACTGGCTTTTCCCCATGGATTATAATGCTTAATTTTCCATGTTGCCGATTACGCATAACTATAGCAATCCAATGTTATATGATTTACGAGCCTAATCACTGCAGTTTCTCATTAGTTACCTGGTTGTTCATGATAGACTTGACATGTCATTAGCTACGACCTTGCATTTCCCTTTTCATTGATTTAATGTTTTGTGAATTTGGGGGTCTGGAGTGTTTGACGTCCGTAGCTTAGAAGTGACACATATCCATTGCCCTCCACCAAGCTTGGTTGTGAGTATTCTCCTTAGTTTTGGGACAATGTAAGGTACACGAGCTCATTGTATTTGTTCATTCACTGATTTGTTGTTACTCTGAGGTTACAGGGATGGCTCGCTCACATCTTCTAAATTTTCCTATCAAAGAAACCTTCCTGGCTTTCTACAAACTCAGAGACTCCTGCTCCTTTGTTTTTGGGATACATCTTTTGGATTTCTATTCGGACACAAGTTCGTCCTGTCATGTTGACTTTAAGGTGAAATTGCTTGTTGTCCACGATCATTTGTGTTTCACTCGGGAAATTGTGATGTACTAAGAGTCCCTGATAGTTTATTCTTGTTCAGTGAGGATATGCTGAAGAGCTCAAGGCAAAATGGATTTGTTCCTTTATCAGAAGATGTTTCTGCATGTGCTGCACATCCTTGAAATGGCTTTGTTGTAGCTGGTACAAAGGTCTATCTTTGCGAGACTATTCCTTTAAATTATGTACATAGGATGTTAAATGGATTGTTTGTGAATTGTGATCAGCAAGCACTTGTTATTTACAACAGAAGCCAGTGTCTTGCGCCTAATTAGCATAGACATTCCAGTAGTAATTACTCCCTGCTTCACCAGGCTTCAAGTTTTTGTTCCTTTCTCTTTTTCCAAAAAAAAAAATGGTTCATGTTCTGTACATGTTTAGCACACTATTTGTTAACAGAAACTATTTTTCTGACTACAGTTTGTGGCTCGTACTCAACCCGTCAAGGCATCAATGCTTTGGCATTTGTTTTCGATGGATCAATTTTGGCGCCTCAGATTTTGCTCATTTAGCTCTCTTTGTGGTATTAAAACTTCAATTATGTCAGTCACATCCATGGTTTTAAGTGTGAGGTGACCCAACACTGTAACTTAGTTAGGTCTTGAAAGTTATTGCTCATTGGCGCACTTTGTGCAATTTGGCCTAAAAATTTGTCGGTCCAGCTCTGCAATTTGAGTCAGAGTTGGCCCGTGTTTATGAAGCAACAACAGATTCCAAATAAGTCTTTTATCGACATTTAATGCGATGGTTAGAGCGATGGCTCCAAACCGTCTCATTTGAGTAATTTTCTCATTTTTGCAATTTGTAGGTTATGGTGGCCGGCGTGGGTATCTTGTGCCTGTTTCTTCTATCTTCCTTTTACGGATTTATTGGAATTTGGGTGCCTCTACACGAGTCTCTGGGCATTCGATGGCTTTTGGAGGTAAATCAAAGTTCCATTACAATTCTCGTATAAGATTATTGTACGACTATAACTTATGGTAAAGCTTGTAAGTTTTCAAGACTGGAAAAACCGTCATACCATTCAATTTAATAATAACAGTTTTGCTTTGTGCTATATTCATGTTACAAATTGATAGATCCAGTCATTCAACCATAATCTAATAGTTGAGGTAATCTGTGTTTTGTCACTGATCAAGTTGGTAATGAGGTTGTTTTTGTGCAGGATTGGGACAGGAACAGGCCCTTAGAGCTTCCTTCGAAAACGAGTTGCCACATTTGCATGCTTCGTACACTAACCTATCCGCTTCAAGATGGTTGTAATTTGTAAATGAGTACCGAATACTTGGTTACTTATGAATTATGATGTGTTTTGAATTCATTGCAATACCAACCAAATTCACATCAACCTCGACCTTCATCTAACCAAATCCTAGACTCGATCTCTTTACAAGATCAAAGTATAGAGACAAACCTTCATGGCTACCCAGCTGGTTAAGACCCCTTGGTGGGCTGAGCTCACTAACTCATGATGGGCATAGTCATATCACAAAAGCTCTAAGAGAGCCCATCAGCCATTCAGATCCCTTGAAAAAACTTTAGGCACTAATGTCCCTAGTCAAAATTCTCACCATTTCCTAAATGGAGAGTCCATTTTCTACCAACGGACGAGATTGAATTATAATAACATCGAACGGTTCACAGTTTATACATAAAAGAAAAGGGAACCCATAAATACGCGGGACTAGAGTACGGGGACACGGGAATTATGCATTGGCTGTACCAGCATGCCCTTATACGTGGGCCACTAGTTGACCAAGTTGCATGGAGAAATGAGTATTTTAGACATAATACACTTAAATCCAGTGGCCCAATACAAATTATCCGTGTTTATATGGGTACCCAAAATAAAGGGTTAATAGAGTATAGAGAGGATATTATTAAACAGCTTGTCTTACTGAATACAGGTATTATCCGTCACAAGCTGAAGACGGATAGTGTCTCTCTCATAACATCACAAGTGGAAGGATAAGTGGGGTGCTCCGTTTAACTCCCACTTGGTTTGCCACTTACAGATTGACAGATTGTGAGAGGGATACTATTCGTCTTCACCTTGTGACAGATAGTGTCCATCTTCAATAAGAATGTGTGATTATTAAATGGATTTGTAAGTGAAAATGGAGATAAAGAAAATAGAGAGAATCTTAATTGCTAATGTGCTACCCTCACAGTCTTACTACCTGAGTACCTAGCCCCCTAGCTAGTTCAAAACTCCTATATAGGCGGGCAACCAAATGTCTTCACTAAATTCATGTAAATTTCCATGAGGGAGTTTAATTCCTTTGAATTTGATATTCCAGTGGGGTTTAATTCCGGCGGTCAACCAAATGATGTTTAGTTCTTTTACGAAATATTTTCTCCTATTTCGAATAATTGTCTCATTTTATTAAAATTCTTCACTTATATATTCAATAAATGTAACAAACTTACATTATGTTAAGACGCCCTGATTAGATCAACACTATTACCAAGGCTTATCCTTGAATGGGGAGAGTTTTGGGTTTTTTAAAGGCAAGAGGGGGCTCAGGCAGGGGGATCCTTTGTCCCCCCTTATCTTTACTCTTTGCATGGACTACTTAACTAGAAGTCTCAAGTATGCTGCCACACAAGAGGGGTTCAGATTTCACCCACTGTGTAAGGAATTGCAACTCACAAACCTCATGTTTGCAGATGATGTCCTCATGTTTTGCAAAGGGGATGCAAAATCCATGGTGCTAACTCTAAAAGCTTTCAATACTTTTTCCAAAACATCTGGTTTAAAGGTCAGTTTAGCAAAGTCTAACATGTATTTCAATGGTGTCTCAGTTCCCCTTAAAAATGAGATTCTTAGTGTTTCTGGATTTAAAGAAGACACCCTGCCATTTAAATATCTTGGAATGCCTATTCAGACAACAAGATTGAGGAAAAAAGATTGTGACATTCTAATTGAAAAGGTATGCCATAGAATACATGGGATTGGGGCAAGGAAACTGTCCTATGCAGGGAGGTTGGTGATGATCAAGGCTGTTCTATCAACATTACATTCATACTGGGCATCAGTTTTCATCTTGCCAAAGGGACTCATTCAGAGAATAGAGTCCATTTGCAGGAACTTCCTGTGGGATGGGGGGACAGAATACAAGAGGGCTCCGCTAGTTGCTTGGTCAAAAGTATGCAGGACCAAGGAAGAAGGGGGCTTGGGGCTCAGAGATCAGGTCACCTGGAACAAAGCCTTGGTAGGGAAGCTAGTGGATTGGGTGGCTAGGAAAAAAGATAGCATGTGGGTCAAATGGGTGCATCAGATATACTTAAAAAATGCAAACTGGAAGGAGTACAAACCTCGCATGGAGTCTAGCTGGGCCTGGAGATGCATATGCAAAACAAAAGACGAACTGAATGCTGCTTTCACAGATGAGGGATGGTGCTTCGAAGGGGGAATGTACAGTGTCCAAGCATGCTATCTGTGGCAACGAGGGCAATTACCGAAGGTCAGATGGGTGAAAATGGTATGGAACAATTGGGCTATTCCAAAACATACAATTTTCACATGGCTTGTCATAAATGGGTCTCTGAATACGAAAGGAAAACTAAAAAAATTGGGGATAATTGATAAGGATCTCTGTTGCCTTTGTGCTCAGGACGAAGAAACCCAGGAACACTTGTTCTCGGGCTGTCAGGTAAGCAAAGCCATTATCAATGAAATCAAAGTAAAAAGCAAAGTAAATTTACCTCAGAGAGAGCTGATCTCATGGGGGATGAGTCGAAGAGGGACAAAACTGCAGCGCGCTGTAGTATGGACTATAATCATGGCAACACTGTACCAGATTTGGTTCACCAGGAACAAAGCACACTTTGAAGGCTACGTGGAACGCCCCAAACGAATTGCAGAGAGGGTAATGGAGGAGATCAAAGGACGGATTGCCACTCGGATACGATTACCCCTAAATGCGAGAGATCAGCAATGGATAGAGCTTTTGATGGGGAGATGATGAAGATGAACAGGTTTGGAAAGACGGAAGAAGATGAAGGAGTTGAGTCCTATTTCGATTTTGTTGACCTAAAATCTGGGTTTGTTGTCTTTAGATGGATATTTTCATTATGTTTGTAATCCCCATTGGATAAAAGAACGCGATGGAAAGGAATAAGGATTTCCCTTCCAAATCTCTTCCGATAGAAACTTATTTCAAAAAAAAATTACGCGATATTGTTTTCTATATCTGTCCCTGGCAATCTG
>JAGPOY010001910.1:11525-27465 GCA_018983105.1 Silene uniflora
CAAAGATAAGGCAAGAAAATGCACGTGACTTTGTTTCCTCTATTTTATTTTATTTTATGCCAAGTGTCAGTTTTTGGTTGGTGGGACAGAGAGTGAGACAAATTTGTGGGACAGGTGATCCGAATTGCCATAATTAGTGAAGACATCCTTGGAGACGCCCTTCCTCGTACTATAGCTAAGGTTGAGCAAAACCGTATACCCGCTATGGTTTTTAGAAAGCGTATTGTATATACATACCGATTTTTAAACTCCCAAATTTGCTGATACGGAGCCGACGCAGTTTAATACCCGGTTTTCGTATGCTTGTTTTTTTTGTACATCCGATTTTAGTATATTCGGATACGGATTTCGATTGCTTGCTGTTCAATTTCTTGCATTCACGATAAAACGGTACATAAAAACTTAATTTTGATAATAGGTTTGATATTCAAATAATCGAAATTTTCAATATTCATATAAAAGTGCTTCAAGAATAATAAAAGTGGGCAAATTAATGTGATTATGCTTAAATTAATTAGTTCATGTGAGATTGTAGACCAACGCCACTCGCGCCGCGCGCATCCGCAACATGCGGCCCAATCATCATCCGGTGTTTTTTGGAAGGTGCAGACACGGGTGTCTATAGAGATTTCTTAGTTTTATTATATCTTTTCAAAAACTGTATATCCGATTTTGTTTTTGGCCGACCTGGACGCGATACGGTTTTTTGAAAACCGTATCATATGTACGGAAATTCGTATTGTATACACGGAAAATTCGAGTAATTAAAACCGTATACCATATCTTATTCATTATATTAAAATCGTATTGTAAATTTCTGCTCATCCCTAACTACGGCTAGTTAAATTCATTTCCAGGTTTGCTCCGCTAGGCCTCTATTTAGATATGTCAAACGGGTCATTCGATTCGGTTTCGAGTCAAGTTAAATCGGTTCGACTTCAATCAAATTTTTCATATTTTCAGTTTCAATTTCATTTCAATCGGGTTCATTTCGCCTAACCACTTTAATCGATTTATGTTATTTTGAGTCGGGTTTGGTTTAGATTGGTGACCGACTATTTTATTTTCTGATATTCACCATTATAGAGTCCTCTAAAACCCTCGCTTAGTCGCTTGAACTCTCGTCCTATTCCCAAAATCCCGTCTCGCTGGTGTTTGTTTTTCTGGGTAAATCGCTAATCTCTTCCTCTTGAATTTTTATCCTTTTCAATCAGTAACTCGAGGTATTTTCATAATGTTTCAATCTTTCCATCCCAGATTTCAATTTGTTCAATCTATTTCTCATCATTTTTTTGGTTTAGTGCAGTAAAAATGGCAATGAGAGGAGCAGCACAAAAAGGATGTATTGATATGAATGCAATTGGTGGGTTCTTTACCAGATTCACACATTCCCTTGCAATCACACCATCTTTCAATTACTCCATTCAACCTATTTCTTCTCCTCCTTGTTCTATTCCTGAACCCGATACCGCCTTTCGCCCCGAACTTCCTGCCTTTTCCTCTCATCTTGGTTCCATGGACCTCATGGCTGTACCTAAAAAAAAGGTATACCTTTTATTTATTCCATTTTGCCGTTTTTTATTTTTTTATTTTTGTTTTGTTGTTTGATTTGTTGGTAGTGATTCAATTTTGGTGACTATTTACTATTGCTGCCGTTAAAAAAGGGTTTTATGGGTAATTTGATTAAGGTCCAATTTTCATCCAATAACAAGTACCAATGGTAAACAAATGATTGGGACATTTGAGTATATTTACTAAAATGTTATGAGGGAGTAATATTTATGCTGAATCGCTTGACTTTATACAGATTTCAAAGTACAAGCGAGGCCTCAGAAACGGGCCCAAGGCGTTGAAGCCGACCCCGGTCATAGTTCGATGCAAGTAAGTTCTTTCTGATGTATCTGTATAATAGCTGTGCTAATTGTAGTTGTAGTATAAACTTGAATACAGTCGAAACTGATTTGTGGATTCACCAATTGAGTAGATGATGAAATAGAATGTCTATTTTCAGATGTGCTGGAAACAAAGATATTCAAAATTGTCGACAGATTAATTGATAGTCAATTCTGTGTTGGTTCTGTGTCTTCCTCTAAGCAGGTTTTACATTTTTGTATATACAAGTTGATAATACTTTCAGAATTTACAAAAACTTATAGGAGACACTGATATATTTGCGTGGGTGTTCTCCCATGTTAGACCGTCTTTACAAGGCTCGCTGTTGAGAATTAGTTTACTAAGTTTTTGGACATAGTTAGGTTTCCGGACATGATCACTTCCCACCCCGTTGGTTTTGTTCAGTGTATATAAAAGTGTATTCGGTTGTTGAAATTACTACAACAAACCATAAGTTGTCTGTGTTTCTTACGCTGTGAAGTAAAAGTTCGTTAATGCAATTTTTTTACGATGGGTTATTTGAAAACCGTCTCTTTGGGTCATATACCCTACCCCCTTACTGAGCATTTAAGGCATTGAACTATCGAAGTGATTATTGGTGGTGTTAGCTCTAGCTGTTTAACATGGTACTTCATATATTATGTATGGGTCTTTGTCGTGATAATTGAATCTAAACCTTGCCTAAACCTTGGTTACTGCATAAACTCCCTGTTACCGTCTCAAAACGGGGTCCCGGAAACCTTAAAAATATTTACAAGCAGTTGGAGAATGGCGTTCCAATGCAAATTTAATATTGTGGTTGATAGTTTATCTGAAACAAAAATACTAAGGAATGTAGTACAAAAGGAAGAATGGAAGGACTTTATTCTGATGAAATCAAATTACAGAGTCAAACCATTTCACATTGGAGTTGTTTTCAGTGCAGTCTTCTGTCAATTACCTTGGTAATTTTTACAGTGTCTATATGGGAATTCAATTTCAACCCGTTCTGCTACACAGGGTTCCGTAAAACTAGGGGACTCATAAATATAAATACATCCATTAATTATCACTTACCAGTAAAATGTGTTTGGATCCCGGTTTGGTGTGTAATTGTGTTGCTCATATCAGTGTTGCCAGTGTTCAAATCTGCATTTTCTTTTTACTTGGGTCAACAACTCATCATTTACTTAAATCTTTAAATTCTTTAATTGAATGCCCTCATTAGATCGTCCATTCCCAAGTTTGGCTCTGCCTTCTCCATCAACCATTTCATGCATTGTGATTATTCATTTACCTAACCAAAATCTCTACCCAAAATAATGACAATGAGAACCAGAGAAAAAAAACCTTCACAGTTTGGAATGATAAAAGTTCACGAGATAGGTAGATAAGTACGGGAGTATTTTTTTTTTGTGGTTAAACTTTATTTTTCCCATGAAAGGTTGTATTAGTTCTGAAGATGTTTTCATTAATCGGGGCCTCATTTGTAAAATACTGCACAGGGCCCTCATATTCTCCAACACCGCCCTGCCTATTTACTATTGCTGCCGTTGTCCTTATACCAATATTTGACCTGTTGTTTGATCCTTGATTTACAGGTGCTGCGGCCGTGTTAAGCTGCAACATTTCTACTGTTGTGGTGGGCGCAGGGACGATGATTCTGGTGAGAGAAACGATGCAACCAACTAGTCAGCTCGTAGACATTGAAGCTCATTTTGTTATTTCTTATTTAGTCAAGCTCATAATTTCCTAGTTATTCGTCAAGGATTTTCTACTCTCCCATCTTCATAAAGTTTCGTAGTCGTATAAGATTGTATCACAATTAATTTCTTGTCAAGCTAATTCTATTATGCTTTTAATTGGTTAAATCGTGCAGATGTTCAGTTTAATTTGACAAGAAGTTATTGTGATATTTGGCTATTATGGAGTTAAAAAGTTCTGATGTAAAACGGTTATTTACAATTGTTATTGGAAAACCATGTGTATTACTTTACATAATTAGCTCCATAAAAATAACCTCCACTAACCATGTTTGGTTGCGAAGGTTATCAAGGTAGTTTGGGGATGGTTTTAGTGTTTTACAATGTCTTATTGTAAATGGTTTTACAAGAGCCTTACTCTATGGGGTTTCCGGTGTTCGCATGTGGCTACAGTAATACCTTCATTAGCCAAGTTATAATCACACGATTTCTAATGAAAATTTGTGCTTACTACATTGACATATCATGATGAAAAAAGGTAGCTACTATTCTTCGTAGACATAATTACTCGTATCGTGGTGAAGAAAAGGGAGCTACTATGCCTGCGAGCGGCAAAAATCTCACGGAAAACACGCTCTTTTGTTGAATTTTCTTTTCCGTAAATATTTCTTGTAACACAAAATTTTGGTTAAGAATCTCCTAGATAAAGACGTTATTCACAACCGTTTTAAATAAATCATGAATAAAAGGAGGATAGCAAAGGTCTTAAGCAAGACCTGTTGCTCTTCTAATGGTCCATTTTTTTTTTTGGATTAATTCATAGGAATAATCCAAATTATTACGCATCTTCTTATAATAATCCGAACTCCATTTTAACTCACAATAAACCTAACTTTAACCACCCTTTTCTCAAAATAGACCGAGTCATATTTTACCTATAATACCAGGTAAACCACCGGTAAGTTCATTGATTTATTTTAAACCTCCTCCTTCCTTCATCACAAATAATTGCTCCTTCATCAACAATCAACCATCTCCCACTTCCTGATGTTCATTAGCATTTCTCAAAAAAAATTGCCGTAACCATGAAACTAAAACACCAAAGAACAAAACCAAGTATCTTAAATCTAATGATTCTCTTTAAAAGATTGAATTTTAAGGCAAATTAATGGGGTTGGCAGTGACTTTTTTGTAGATCTAGAATAAAGGATAAGGGGGAAGAACCTAATCAATTGTGGGACTCATTGTAGTAATTAATACCAAAGCACAATTTATCCTCAATCTGTGAACTACTTGTAGTAAAATAAGTGTTGTTTTGTAATACTAACAACATAAATGGTTCACACTTGATACCCAGATGGATGAAAAGATCCAATCAAAGCCATCACCAGATTTTATTTTGGTTTCGCGACCGACGACCACCACATCCACCCAGTATAGCGGATGAGGAATAGGAGTGGAAGGCTAGTAGTGGAAGTAGGTGGAAACGAGGTCGAGAAAGAGTGTTATGGTGGTGGCAGCGGTGATGGTCTGTTGAGGTGGTAATCGACTGAGAGGTTGTTGATGAGCTCGGGAGTCGAAGCTCTGGTGACAATGGTTGGATGATTTGTTTTTTTTTTCTTTTTTGCAAAAGGTGACCTAGTTAACAAGTAGCAGGTCACAGAGAGCATTATTAGAAGGTGAGGTTAATAGTTCTGTTTATTACGAGATTAAATGAAGTTGGGATTATTATAGGAAGATCACCCATAGTATGGATTATTCTTATTAAATAACCCTTTTTTTTAAGTAGATTGTTGATAAGTGAGGCGAAAAATAAGGATTTTGGAGCTAAGTTGTGGGAGCAGATGAATAGCAAATTATTGTTTTCATTTGGGTAGATAGGGAAAAAACTGCTACCAAGAATGGTCTAATCCAAGCATTCTATCAGCTCATATGAACTCGGTCCTGTCACAATCCAAATTCAAAATCAACTGAATCTATCCATCCACAAAAAGTCTTGCTTGTGACGGTCACATGCAAGAGACCTCTCACAAGCCCTCCCACTTGCTCTCCCACTCACCCCTCCCACTTGCTTCTATGTGAGAGGTCACAAGCTTATGACGGATTTTGTCCGTCACAAGTGAGAATTTGTGATCCATTTAAACCCAAGACGCAATTGCCTTGCACTATTTTAAGAACTCAAGTACTTCTTTTGTCTCAATCATTTGTTTACCTTTTTTATTTTTTGTGACGGGTATTATAACTAAAAAGGTAAGGAAATGATTAAGACGGAGGGAGTACTATATTTGCCACATGAATGGAACTGATACATCACCTCCGCAAGCAAGTTCCATAAAGCCGTTCAAAAGAGCAGTTTTTTTTCTGATTCCTAATACAACTTTTTTTTTTTTTTTTTGACAGTCTAATACAACTTTTGTTCCTTGTATAAACATACCTAAGGAACTAAATAATGCTACAATAAGCTAATTAATACCAGTTTTTTCGCTACAAGCCGTTACATGTTTTAGAATTAAATGGCATCTCGAAGAGGGAGGGTGGACTGTGGAGTGATATAGCTTGATGAGTTAGTAATGTAGTGTTGACGAGTTATAGTAAGGTTGACCAAAAGCAGCTGTTGAAGCAGTTGCAATTGGTGGGAATCCTGATGATGCTGCATTGGAGAAGACAGGGACGGTATGACTTCCTTGAACTTGCATTTTCCATGCAAAGTTATTCCAAGGTTCACTTTCCCTCGTCTTCCCTTTCGCGCTTTCCTGTCATATATCAAATGCATTAGAACACCTTCTAGTTATGTTAATAACGCTAAGAGGTTGTTTCAGGATGACCTCTTATGAAATTGTCATGTACTAGTAATATTATTACCTGAATGACAGGAAAAAATATGGGATTAATACCGCTCCAGGTAGAAGGGAGCTCAGAAGGGCACATGTGGCTGTGAAGTGTCGGAGGGAGCTCTGTTGCTGTTATCCAATCCTGATTCAAGGAACACAAAGTTATCAACTTTGATTAACTTCCTGGCGAATAACTAATCACGATAATCAAAGAAAAATGTTAGCATCACTGTTGTACACAAACCTTTGTTCTCATGTTATTTAGCCGACAATCTAAAATGTGGGTTTTCTTGTGGCCATCAGCGAAAGAGGCATTGCCTATTCCCAAGTTTAAATCTAGAGAATGCTGGTCACCTGTTACACAAGTTACAAGTTCGTCAACAATTGGCAAAAGAATGAACAAGTAACTGAGTGAACTCTAAAAGAGACTTTCTTGTTTCTAACCTTCAATTCGTGCCTCTGAGATTATCTCTTCTCCATATATGTTTGGATCGAAGTTTGTGACAGCTTCCTTTCCATTACACTGAATAGCAGCCTTGTCGTAGGCCCTAACATCATACAAATAAAGACATTCAAGATTTCAAGCTCCCGCAATTGAAACTATAAATTTGCTTGACTGCTCCATCTATACCGGCAAATTCTTTACATAGTCTATTTTAGTCTGTCTCAGCCAATCATCTGCTGTTCCACTGTTAGTTTGTCTTCCATGCATAGGATTACATTGGAAAAAACAATCTAAAAACACACACATGATGATCAAACCTGGCAGCTTCGACTTCATTATCATACAAGCCAAGATAAATATACCTGCGCATCACAAATTCAGTAATAGCAAACTGAGAAACAGATACCCAAATGGTATGTATGTCACAAACTGTATGTCAAAAGCACAAGTCTATGTTCCCTCACTTTTTTCCCAAGAGTTGTCCCATTCGAGCCTCCCATCGACCACATTTGTGTAGCGTCACACCCCTGTACTTAGAGCTTCCCCTGGAAAAGCCAGTGCTTTGACGACGAAGAAGATGCACAAATTCTTCTTTTGTCAGGTTGCTCATCTAAACCACAACAAAATCCTACGTTGTAAATAATCATAAAGAAGAGCACCAAAATACTCAGCGATAACTAACTGCATCATAAATTACCCACTTGCTTAAGATCATCTTCATAATCACTGACATCAAAATTGATATCTGCATCAACTCCACGGAACTTAATGGCAGCTCTATCATATGCCCTACACCAAAAACCCAGCCAGATGAACAATTTCCAAACGAAATTACACAATGCTACTGTCTAGTGAGGAGAAAAGTAGCACAAAAACGGTGTTTTACCTTGCAGCTGCGTGGGCAGTATCGAATCCTCCTACAAGAAACAAAGGCAAACATCAAAAACCACAAAAGTATTATCACCAAATGCTACACAGAAATCTTTTGGCAACTTATTACCACCACTATCATCTAAGACGGTCTACAACTCTACAAGTTAGATCACCCTATACATAAGGATTTTGGTTGGTCGCACATGTGAAACCGTCTCATACAAGACTCAGTGTCAAATCGTACTAATCTGTGTTGAATTTTCATATGCTGTCAAAACTGAAATTACATGTCTTACCTAGGTACACCTGTTTTCCATTGTCCCTGCAGTAACAATAAATAACATATCTTTAGGCTCACTTGAATTCAACTTTGTTATTTTTTGGACAAAAGGAAAGAATCCAATCGTAAAATAAAAATTCATCAACACCAATTACCAGATATTACTACCCAGAGTCGAATCTCATTAATGTTCATTAGTAAACTCATTTGAAAAGCACATTTACTTGACTATCAGTTCTAAACTTATTAACACCAGAAATATAATCATGAGTTACAGTTCCATTTCTTCGTGAGGGTATTCTTGGGGTGTTTATTCCCCGTGTAATAGCTTCTTATATTGCAGGGTCCGCCCCTCATTCGCACCAAAAAAAAAAAAAGTATAATCATGAACACAAATGCACCCCTTCAAAAGAACACAAATTCTCATTTGTGACGGACACTATCCGTCACAAGCTTGTGACGGATACCATATTCTCTCACAAAATACCCATCAAAGGTGAGTGGAGAAGCACATGGGTGGTGCCCACCTTGTCCCCGCTACCCATTTCCTCTCACAAAGCACCCGTCGCAAAATCCGACCCGTCGCAAGCAAGACCTACTGTCAAAAGAATAGGATCAATTGCTTAACTTACAAAACACGGTACTCTAACACTACGTAACAAGTAACAACCCCCCATCAATGTGGCATACGTAAGTACGTCTACGGAGGTCGAGATGTACGTCTACGGAGGTCGAGATGTATGTAACCTTACCGAGTTGATATTCAAGAATTTGAAAACATTAACCAAGTCAATAAGACCAAACTATAGAAATAACCATCTAAACAAAAATAAATGCCAAAACAACCCACTTGCTCATCACATCTAATTTACAAATGAAGATTATATTAATACGAGTATTTTAATGAAACGTAAAGAATTGAAAGCACATGAGCGATTAATGAAAAAGAAAAGAAAAGAAAAGAAAAGAAACCAGATATGAGATTCCCATCTGCCAGTCCTGCGATAAAACGTAACCCCACGATACTGGGAACTCCTTGATCTGGGCCCCCTCCTACTCTTCTTCACTTGAGCTGGAGTAGCCACCATTGGCCTGATCATCCGGCCCGACCCATGAGGGAATAGCTCCTTGGTAACAGGCCCACTACCATGATGATGGGATTGTGTTAGTATGTCGAAGTTATAAGTTGATAGAGAAGAATTAGAGTTCGATTCCGGAGAATGTATGCTTAGATTAAGATCCAGCATTGCCATATTTACGCAATACCAGTACACTACACTGCATTACTGAATTTGGTACTTATTTATAGAAGAGGATGGATGGAAATCATGGAATATAATATAGTAATAGTAAGAATAAGTCTCTCTTAAGACGGATAATCTGTCTCAAAATTAAAACTGGTCAAGTACTCAAATAGTACGGAGTATGCCAAATGTATAGATAAGACAGGAATAACAAGATGTTTGTCTTATCTATACAATTATTTCACCCGTTTTTAAGTTTAAGAGGGAGGAAAACAGAAGAAGGTGGGGGAATGACTGTGTAATGATGGAGAGGGGAAAAAGGGTAATAATGAGACGTAGTAGCGTACAAAGGGGAATACACAAAGGATGAGACAATGTTGAGGCACTCAGTATTCCCGGTGGGTTTAGGAGAGGTTTATTACGAATACGGACTACTTTACCTTTCTTACTGCTCACTGCCCCCACTTGTCTTTTCGCAACCCTCTTTTTACTGTGTCTAATATCAATCCCATTAGAGCATGTACAATAGAGAGGATTGAACCTCCTCTTAGTACTCTCTCTCATCTAAGAGGAGGTCCTCTCTATTGTACAACATCCATAGATCATCCTCTTAGTAGGAGGAAGATGGCTTCTTCCTCTAGTTTTAGAGGAAAGCTCATCTTGGCCCTTGTGCCCACTTACTAGCTAACATATTACATGTGTCTATCATTTTTATTTTTTATATTTTATAAAAATTGGAAATAATTAAAATAATAAGAAAAGTAATGTAAGAGTATCCTCTCTATTGTAGAAGAAAAATAGATGAAGAGGATGTAGATAGTGGAAAATTTAGTGGAGGAAAGAGAGGATGATGTGTTTAAAAATTAGAGGGAGAGGTAAGAAATAAGAGGATGAAAGTCTCCTCTCTATAGTATATGCTCTTACAGTAACATCTATCTACTCTGTCTTTATTTAATCGTATGTTCCTAACAAACTTGTTATTCTTAAATTGTACTCCCTCCTATTCACTGTTTTCTTCCCCTTTCATTTTCCCCTAAGAAATAAGAGAGTGGATTTGGACCACACAAAACACACCATTGAATTTAGACCACACAAATCAACCAAAAAAGGAAATAGGGAAGAAAACCCTGAATAATCGAAAAAGGAAATAGGGAAGAAAACCCTGAATAGGAGGGAGTAATTGCAATTTCTAACTAGGTGACTCAGTCAGTTTACCGTGATGTTGGAAGTTCTAAATTCCCATTGGTAAGTGATTATCGAGTTAGGTTTCGGACGGTTCAGTTTGAATTCTTCGACTTAGGTCAGCTTCGATCAATTGATCAGCAGTTCAGCACCACCTATACGGTAGGGAGGTTAAATAGGATTATACAACCGGTTGTCAACTATTCTAAATCTAATCGAGCTTATGCATATATTTTTTGAGATTTTTAAGTTTTTAAGTTATATTTTAAATTTTTGACGCCAAATCTAATTAAGTTTATATGTAAGTGTTATTTTTGAGGTTATACAATAAACTTCATAATTTTACACTTAACTCAAAAACTCTATTATAAAACTCAAATATTTACCAACAATTATAATAAGGGTGTTCAGTATAACTGAATCGAAGAACACTAAAAAATTTTAGGTTGCGTTAACCTAACCATTTCGATAAAGCGGTTCGGTGAACCGAATCGTTAAGTTTCTCATATAAATGGTTCGGTTACAGTTCACAATCCCATCAAACCGAATAACTAAACAAAACTGTTTCCCTAACTAAGCAAAAAATTAAAATATTATACTCAAAAACGGAGTATAAAAAAAGTGTCTTTCATTTCATTTTCCTAGTATATCCAAACTCAAAATTTTTAAACTGATTTATATTAATGTTTATCTAATTAATTTTGTTGTTGAATACAATATTATATTCAAAATCTAATTAAATTACTAGAAAAAATAAATGGAAACTGAAAACAAAGTATATGTAGAAGTAGAGCTGGCAAATAATGACACGACACGAAAACACGACACGAACCCGACACGAAATTAACGGGTTAGGGTTGAGGTTTCATGACCCATTTATGTAAGTGGGTCGACACGAACACGACACGAGATTTAATTGGGTCGGGTTAGGGTTGGAGGGTTTGTGACCCGTTTACATGTGACACGAACACGAACACGACACGACCCGATCTGTTTGCCAGGTCTATGTAGAAGTATTATTGGTTAACCGTTTATCGAACCGCTTATAACTATGTAAAATAGTTAATCGAACCATATTTAACTATTAGAAACAATGTGGTTTAGGCTCAGAGTTTGGCGGAATCGAACAACGTACGATCCAAATTCGGTTAACCGAACCATTTCTAAACACCCTAAATTATAATACAACCAGTGAGAGTAGTTATCTCTTAAGATGGTTTTATTTTAAGATTAGAAAATATCAACATTTTTTTAATAGAAACTAACCATATAATAATAAAATGTTAGTAAAGTTGTCAATTTTTAACAAAAAAAGTCAATGTTAACATTTTATCAGAAAATATCTACATTTATTGCAAAATGATTATATTTTTTCGCTCTTAATTTCAGACGAAAGTAGCCCGTCTGAAATAAAAAAAAAATTGGCGGGAAAATCTGGAGTATAATAATTCGTAAAATACGGAGTACCAAGTTACGTTTTGAATATTTTCCTTGATCCTTGGCCAATACGAGATACTCCTACTTGGCTACTTATAATAGCTGTTTCTTTAAGATTATTTTTCATTGGGCCTCTATTCGTGGCATTGCAGGCCTACCTGCACTAGTTCACTGTTCTTGAGCAGTCACTGGTGGAACCTTTTCGATTTTGTTTATAGTGAGTGGCGGAGCCAAAATTGAACCTTGGGGTCAGCGGGGGTGAACGGGTAATGAAATAATGGGAACTCGAAAATATTTCGAAAATTTTAACTAAAACTTATGTAATTTTCATCCGCCAGCGGGGGCGAGCGCCCTTGCTAGTTGCTAGCCCCGCTCCTCCACTGTTTATAGTGGTAATTAGTAATTCTGGCTTTAGAAGAAGTATTTATTTTATGTGTAAAACGGATTTAAATAATACTCCTTTCATTTTTTATTTTCTTTCCATTTGCTTTTATTGCGATCTCTAAAGCGTACCTTTAACCGTATTTTTCGACATCCATATGTTACTTCCTCCATTCAACTCTACTCCACCACGCTGTTTTTTCACGTTTGCCAACGTGTATTTTATGCGGTAAATATCATTAGCTACGTATTTGCAAAAATTATAAAAGTTAGATATTTTTAATGTATTCGTGAATACGATTCAAATAAGATCCTACATGAATATATTCACATATGCATTGAGAGAAAAATGCAATTAAATGCTCATTTGTAAATAGAGTACAAAAACCAAATAGGCATAGTTGAGGTGAATGGAGGAAGTACTTTTTTTTGTCGATTTTTTTTTCTTAAAAGATGGTTTGATATTAATCGTAAATGTTTTAGTTTTATAAATAAATACTTCCTCCATTTCATTCAATTCCATACATTTGCTTTATACACGTATATCAATGTCCGTTTTGTTTTGTTCATATCTTTAGTTATATATTAATAAAAACTATAGAAATTTGATATTCATATTATACTCGGTAAGACAATTTAAACAAAGTCTTACATGACTATCTTTTATTTACGGTCAAAGTTCGGAAACTTTGACCTACAAAAAACAAATGGGAAGAAAATAGGAAAATGAAGGGAGTGTCACATATGCTAATAAGTCAAAATTAATGGGATATTTTTCAGACAATTTATCATGTGATTTAGTAATTATTTGTCTCGTCTTAAAGTTTATGGTTATTTAACAGAAATACTCCAAACTATAGACAGTCTTCACAAAATACTCCAAACTTCAATTTAACTCACAATAAAACGTACAATTGCCCCATCTTCTCATATTAAACTAGATGACCGTCTACCTCTTTAGCAAGTCACTCCCTCTAATTCTCCTATATCCATGACCCACCCAACACTAATCCATCACCAACAATCCAACATCACAACCGCCACCTCCTTGTTTAATTACTGACCCCGTACAGCTGCCCCCCTACTGTCAAGCACCGCAACGGCATTGACCCGAGGAAATCCGATTGCATATTCATACAACACCCGAGTAGGAGAGTCGAGAAGGGGATTCTTCTTTGTACAAATGGTACCTTAATAAAAAGGGAGTTCGACTCTTTGAAGCGTTAAGCCGATGCCAATCAGGCAAGTTATGCCGACCTTATAAAAGCTAAACATAACCAATATACAATGGTCATAGGTTAAAATTAATATTTACCCCAAAATCCCTAAATTGATTAGGGGATCTAGGGTTTTCCTTGACTATTAGAGGATGGAAGGACGATAATGACGAAGGCGAAAAGGTGAGATATACGTATGGTAAGATGGACAAAGTCGGAGCCGTGATAATCGAAAGCGAGAAGGAATGGTTGGATTTCAGCTCAGATGCGGCTCGATGTTGGTGTTGATTGTGAATGCTAGCTGGTGTTTTAATTTGATGACGAACGAATTGTGGTGGTCATGGTGTGAATGGTGGTGGAGAAATTTGGTGTGAATGGGGCGGTCAATAGTTAACTGTGGCGTGAGTGGTGGGTTAAGCAAGGTGACTGATGGTGGTGGTTGGAAGGTAGTGCGATGATAATGTCGGATGCTATGGTGTGAATGACGAAGAAGGTGTAACACCCCCATATACCAAGGCCCCTTACCAGGGACTGCCCTAGCATATAAGGACGTTACCATCTCGGTTGCCCGTGGTAGTGAACATCAATAAGTAAACAATAGGGATAATTTATTATAAATATAAATAATGTTAAAGTTACATCAAAACCGTCTCAGACTGACAACCAAAACAAATGTCTAAACAACTGAAATTAAACTAAAACCGGCGGAAGCTATAACTGTAGCACTAGACTCGGCTGTGTCCCCTCCATCCGACTCCATCAACAAAGCTACCTGCTTCTATCTGCTCACCACCCCCGATGGATCACAGCAGGTCAAAAGACAACACAAACGGGGTCAGCAACCGGTACCAATCATAACTTAATGCAACGTAAATAGTATTAAAAGCGGAAGACAGTCATTAATTCATAGTCCCTTTCAGCCAGGTCCCATCGAAACAGGTACCCAAGTCAGCCAGTGACACAGCCTCGTCACCGCAGCCACTCATCGCAACAAGTGATAACCCTAGGTTCATTAATGTGCACATCCTTCTTGTGATGGGAGTCACAAGGAGCGATCGAAGGGCGTGGACCATTTCCCATATGGACTCACTCAGCCGGAACCGTTTATCAGCCGGAACGTCATATCATACCATCAATTACATCAATCACATAATTAACTTTAGCAATCATTCAATACAATACCGTCACAACCGAATTACTGAGTAGGAAATCCTACCTGATAGCAAATCTGCAAGTAATCAACATAACAATGGCTATGAGGGCTCCTCTACGAATTCACAACCTAGAATAAGCAATTAATCAATCAATATGTGCCCTAATAGCGTTTCATACGAAATACTACAGATTCACGAAATACTACCGATTCAATTATAATTATAGCACAATAGATCTAGATCTAGCAAAACTTACAAATCAGCGATGGCAGAAGGCGATGATCTGGATCTTTCTTGACTCCGAAGTGATTAGGAATGGTTCTTAGGGTTTTTGTGAAAGTAAAAATTGTAAAACTGTAACTGAATTAATTACCTTCCCTTTTATATTAATTAACCATTCCGAATTACTTTTAAGTCGGTTCGCCAACCCATCAGATATACTCGGTCGAGCAACATCACTACTCGGCCGAGTACTCGATACTCGGCCGAGTGTTCATGTACTCGGTCGAGTACTGATGTGTGTCGATAGCACACCAAAAATAAACCTAGGTCTACTAACTGGGTAGTCAGCGGAAGTAGGGTCGATCTCCACAGGGAGGCAAGATATCTGTTCTAAAGTTCGCTAATTGGTCACAAGGGGGTTTGTAAGATTGTTTACTAAACTAAAGAGAAGGGCAAAGAGAGAAAAGCGAGAGAAATAAGGGAAGAGCAAGGGAAAGAGAGTAACTAGGACAGTCGGTTCGCCATGTTAATTAAGTCAAGTAATCTAAGCTCAGATCAATGCAAATACGATCTAAGGGGTTGTGAACGTCACCTTTCGGTCCTTAATTCGCCCTAAAACACAAATAGCTTAGCTTTCGCCCTCACTACCGTGCCGTAATAATTGCTACGAGTCTCACCCCTTCCAACCTTTCGGTCTAGGTCAAGGCTTACTACGGTCAATAGTCTAACTGCGTCGACTCAATTAGGCTATAACGATTATATGCAGCATAACATCATAGATCTTATAAGCGCAACCTAATACGATTACTATCCTAGCATAACATGGGTCACCTAAGTCCTAGCAAGGAAATTTGCTACGCGAAAATAACATAATTGAATAAAGCATAAAAGAAATACCGATTGGAAAGGAAAGAAATTGATTGCAAAGTTAGATCCGGAAAAGTAGAACAAGCCGCGGAATTGGAGTTTCCTCCTTTCCGTCGATGACGATGTCCGTATATTCTGAGATGATTTCTAATGGCGTACAATGCCTTATTTATACTAAAACTAAAACTTACTAAACCCTAATTAGAGGAATAGGCTAGGCCCGTCAGAAATT